>VXBU01003160.1:911814-990328 GCA_013400315.1 Bombycilla garrulus | reverse complement strand
TTTTTTTTTTTTTGTGAGGGAGTGAAGGCCTTGAATGGTTCAGTGAATCCTCTCATTTCTTGAGTCAAGGCTAACTAGATAGGAGTGGAACTTTGATAACCTTAATCCTGGAATTTCTTTAGGAAACCTTGTGACTCTGATAGTGAACACTGAAAATGCCTTCCCACCTATTCTAAATTTTATGCAGCCATATAAATCTCAAGTGACTGCTCAAATGAAGGGCAAACTTGCTCACTTTGTAGATAGAGGCCTTTAATAGTGGAAATGTTGTCTCCACATGTGGCTATCATCATTACCTAAGTAGTGATGTCTGTGATGTGCTCCTCCTTGTGCTCCACCTCTGGGTGGAAGTGAGCTGAGCCATTGGTGGCTGAACACTTATGAAGCAATCAAGTGGTATCTTATATTCACATAAGTATCTAATCATGATATTTGTCACAATAAACATATACAAAGTGAAGAATGAATGAAAAGACTGTGCAGAGAGCTGTGTCTCCAGCACCATCCAGTAATGCAAATCTTGAAGACTCTGTGTAAAAAAACAGATATGATTGGCTGATGCTTCTTTTTGTATATCTTCCTGGATATTGCTCCTTAATTTACTCTCTCCATATCATAATTTCTCCATTGTGAGAAAAAAACCAACAACAAATAAAAACAAAACAAAACCTGTTTAGAGATTTCTGGAGTAGAAAGCTGCATCTATATTACAATATATAAATTCTCCACCAATCTGTTGGGTTGCCAAATGCACTGATATTTTGGTCTCCCCAACACCCCGTCAGAGTTCCCCCATTGAACTGTATCCCATGTGAAAGACAACATTTTTGATTCTTCAGAAATCAGCTGCTTGATAACTCTACCATTTTCTGAAAACCTGGAGCAATTTTAAAAAACTTATATCTCATACCAATTTTCTGTAAGAAAGAAGGCATCTTTCCAGGGAGCTACTGATTGCCTACTGGCATATAACTCGAACAAGGTGTATTGTACAAAATTGATCCTCTGTCTAGTTTAGTGCCTGGCTGCCTCTAGGATGTATCTAATTTGGGATATCATGTGCTAGTAAAAGAGAGATTCATACAGAACTGTCTCATAAATATCTCACAATTCCCTCCACCTTTGGTCACTACACTTGCCTACTTTGCCAGGGCTTTCAGAAGCTGCTGAACAATTCTTTCCTTTGCCATGGTAAATTGAGAAGAGAAGCCTCTAGGAAGGTCTGCTACATGCTGACTGGGAAAATGAGGCTTTCAGAAGTTCCCTTTGTCCTTTGCTCACCACTCAGCCATCCCGTTTTCCAGAGCATGGCAAGTGGTTTGTTGTTTTTCTTGTTGTTTTTTGGGGTTTTTTTTGTAAAGTGATAAAGTGGTTTTTTGTCATCCTATCCTTCCCTGTATGCTTCTTTTAGCAGAAAAATAATCCAGTAGGAGGAGAAAATCTCTTTGTATGAGTTAGCTCCTTTCAGCAGCCTGGCTGAAAGATCTCTTCCCTTTTTCTATTTACCCAAATGCTTAAGAAAATTTACAGTCTCAAACAGAAGTTTGTCTATTCTTTGTTCTTTTGTTTGCCTTTATGGAGAGTCTTCAACAATTTTAAAGCTTAGTTTTGTAATTATATTTTCCATGTACTAAATAAAATAAAACCCCAAACTTTTGTTGTTGTTCCCCTTTCTCTAAAGAAATAAAGTTCCTTCAGTCACCTTAGGATTATTGTTAAATTTGCTAAAAACACATGCAGAGTGTCAGTAGTCACTTCTAGTAATCTTGGGTTTATGTTTGACAGCACATCCCATAAGTGGGTGTGAATATTTCTGAAGACAGGTGAGAGGTACTAACTAATACAATACGTTGCTATCCTTGGCCAGAGTTTCAGTAAGACAGAAAGCACTCCAGGCAAAGCCTCAGTTATGCTTCCTAACAAGAATGGGTAAGTGGCCCTGCACAGGTTGATTCTTATCCAGGTTGGTTCAGCCTTCCATTTTAGGTAACTAGAAAGAGCCAGATTTGAAGGTAGTGCCTTCTGCTTTATCTACTCCCTGAAGCCTCCAACATTCCTAGGATGCTTGGAGAGAGACCATCCTGGACATGATTTTAGGTCTAGCTTTTCCTCTTCCACAAAGTTTGAGTGGGTGCCCAAGAAGCTGTGCCTTGTCCTTGTGGTTTGTGGCTTCCTGCTGTGTTAAGTCCAAACCTAACATTGGTTTCTGAACCAATGGCAAGGTAGAGAAAGGGCAGAATCTATGTTTAGGATACAGACTGCCATCTTCTGTCTGTGTAGCTCTCTCTGCCCATGGCCACACCATGGAGTTCAAGGATTATAAGCCCAATATCCAGAAAAGAAAGAGGAAGTAGTTGGTTACCCATGGATCACTTTTCATAAGTGGAAGACATCACCACTTGATAGGTAAAAGAAAGGAGGACGGGTTTCTTAGTCAGTGTTTTTACAAGTTTTATATTACTTTTGTTGCAAGTGGGGTTTCCCTGAGGTGCTGTGATATTCACAGTGGTATGGGGAGTCAGAGGAATTTGATTGTTGCTTAAGGAGCATCTGCACACCTAACCAAGATGAAAAGGTATATTATTAGTTGGGAATGGTAACTAGCACATACTGACCTCTGAATCATCCACAGGTGTTATCTCCAGAAGTGCTGTTCCTTCAAACCCAGCCTGTATTGGGCAGTCGCAGGATGGGCAGGACACAGGCTTGTTTTTTTTTAATTCAGATTCCCCAAAAGTGGGATACATTTCTGAAAGGAGCAAAGAGAAGCACTGCTTAGCTGCTAGACCAGCAGCAGGCCTGATTTAGCCCATGCCAGGGATGTGCACATGTCAATTCCAAAAGCTGGTCTATATGGACACAGAACTAGCAGCGTGTTTCAGACCTTGTGCTTCTAACTGATGAAAAATCTGATACGTCTGCAAGTGATGGTGTTCCCGTTCTTGCAGATAGAGGATACAGGCATCACATGTCATGGCATCATGTTGCCTTTCCACAGTTACCACACGCTTTGTCATCACATCAATGTCCTGCTTCAGGGCAGGGTGTTTTATCTGAGGATGAACCTGGAATTCCCCCCCCCTTGTGAATGCAAAGGATGAGCCTGGTGGACTGTACTCCTAAAATGAGTCCTGTTTCACCATATAAGGATTTACATGTCACAAGGGGTTACATTGCAGTGATGGGTGCCTCAGACATAGGCTAAAGATCCAATTGCACCAGGAGGAAGGGGTGCATCCACTCTCTAAAACTAGATCTGCTTCCTGCCCTTAAGGAAGGAGGTGCACAAAGATGCTCACTGCAGACTGTGGACTTGGATGTCTCAGAGAGCGCTCATTTCCTGGTACATTTTGGAGCAACGGGAAATCTTTCAGGACTAAGCATGTAATGATAAGCATTCAGAAGCACAGATGTGTACCCTACCTATCTCTCTAAGACTCCAGCTGGCAAACTCAACAGCTGCTGTCTTCCTCCCTGTTCCTCAGGCTCTGACAAACCCAGCATGTGATTTCGGCCAGTTTCCTGCTGCCTCCAGAGGTCCAGCTCCACAGCTAGCCTCCACTACACAGACCTCTCCAACATATGAACTCTTTTTCAAACCAGATGTACAGAATAATTCCTCTTTCCGCTGCCAAACTGTGCCTTCAGTCTGATGAAGTATTTAATATACTTCCACTTCGGAAAAAAAAAAAAATTCCCGTCCAACTTCCTTCTCTTTTTCCTTCTGGAATATTTATGGCAAAATATTTTCTGAAGTTCTCAGCACTATCCTGAAGAAAACACATAAATGCAGCTGCCTTTTTCCTTTCCCTAGGAGTGGAAAATGTTCTGCCCTGCCCATATATCCTGCAGGAACGCGTTGCCCTGTGAAGTATGCTTAGACCTTGCCAAGGATAGAGAGTAAATGAGCAGATTACCTGATTTAGTTGAGCCTTGCTCAGACTTTCAGAGAATTACTCTTCTCTCAAATACAAATTTTCATTCATAGCTTCTTTTTCTTGCTCATTAGGACAGGACTGTTTGAAGGTATTTGGACAGCTATGCTTTCCATGCAGAGCTAATGGTTTTACCAAGTGGAAATAAATTTGCTTCTGCAGTCCTTAGTAAGAACTGTGCTTTGGAGAAAAACCTTAATTGTCTAATGACTTCCCAAATTTTTCCTGGGGATTCAACAGATCTGTTTACAGTTGTTTTTAAAGTTTCTCTTAAATTCCCCTTTCTCCACATAACCTATAACTTTGCAATTTTGAGCTTCTGCTACTGACCTATAGTTATATTCTGGCCGAGGTTACACTAGAAGGTCAGTGGGAACAGTTCCTCATGTGCATTGCAAATGCATACCTATTAGGTAGCGTTACCTAGTAATCATTACATTAGCTAATTTCTGGTTGTTCTGATCTCTCAGAACCACAGAATGGTTGAGGTTGGAAGGCACCCCTGGAGGTCATCTGGTTCAACCCCCCCTGCTCAAGCAGGGCCACCTAGAGCCACTTGCCCAGCACCATGTACGTAAAACCACAGAATATTTTCATGGGTGAAGTCTCCACAGTCTCTCTGGGAAACCTGTGCCAGGGCTCAGTCACTCTCGCAATGAAAAAGTGTTTTCTGCTGCTCAGAAGGAACCTCTTGTGTTTCAGTTTGTGCTCATTGACTCTCGACTTCTGTAATTCAAACTGTCAAGCTCCTTATATGAAGCCCAGAGTGGTTTTGTTCTTTTCTGAGAAAGTTATTGTAATCTTCCAGAGCTCTCCTTAACCCACTCTCCTTGGGACTGAAGCTTCTTCAAAGCTAATTCTGAAGATAAAATTTGGTAGTTCTCAACTTCCATCACATTTAACAACTACCACCATTCAACCAAGAGATTGTTCTAACACATATTTACACTGAAACTGGAGCTCAAAACACATGTTAGAACATGAGATTTCTTGACTAACACTCACTAGAAGCTGGAATGGAAATAACAGCTGTGACTGTTCTGTTTTAATAAAAGTCTTAATGATGCTTGCTTTTGTGTTTGATACTTTTGCGTTTGATGCTTTGCTAATTCTTACTCCTCCCTGTTGTACCTGCTGCAGCTACTGTACGCTGCTCTGGAATTGGAGACACTATGAGAAAGAGCAAGATCAGAAGACACCTAACATAAGGTCTATCTATAGGGGCAGAATTTCCCATTCATTTTCAGTATCCTGAGCTGAACCATGAGTTTGTGTACTTGTTTGTAAGGCCCTTGTCTATGCAAATTCCAGGTCATTGCAAGTAATCATTTGGGGGATGTAACAGGTTAATTTATTCATGTGCATGTTTTATTTCGTCTCCATTTAAAACCTGACATTATTCTTTTACATTAAAACCGTTATCAGATTTCTGGAGTTAATGAGCCAGAGAGACTAGAACACAGCAAATTTTCTTCTACTGACTTGGAAAAATGTAGTCATGAAAAGATATCACTTGTTATTCCATGGGTCTAAAGGTTGGTTTTTTTTCGTTTATTTATTTGTGGAAAAAATGAGAATGACAGAAGCATTAGACTTGGAATGACAAATTTCAGAAGGAATTGAACAAGCGTTAGTGATACCTGCTATTTGAAACTTTGGCTGATGTTTTAAAGATCTCTGCTATTAATATTCCCTCCAACTTTAGAAAGGCGTGAATGCTGAGTAAAGCATCAGGCCCCAACAGCAGGTTACCAGCTGTGATACCAGATGTGATTTGGTGTCTGTGAAATCTCTTTGCAGTGTCACAGCTCTACTACAGGCTGTCTGGCGTGAGTGACATCCCCAGGGATTCAGGACCAACTTCACTGAGCAGCTCCATGCAAAAGTTACTGCTGCAACCAGAACACAAGTTCCTCTGTGCCTCCTCAGGGCTTTGCTCAGTAGTAAGCATATAGTTAGCATGCATCTATGGACAGGTATGCAGGTGTGGTTATATCCTAAATGAACCCATTTCCCCACAGAAATGAATATTTATGTTAACAAATAACCAACATATCTTGGTGACTAAATAGGTGTTAGCAATGGAACAGACTAGGGAAACTAACTTTTCAACTCTATATCCAGTCACTCTAACCAAGGTAAAGCTAGCCTTTACAATTGCTGCTAGTTACTTGAATTCAAGGTATTTCAAAATGCTGCAGAAACTTCTGGAAGGATGCAGAGTGTGCCGACTGTCATCTCAGTGTGCTGCTGAAACCCCTGAGCTCTTCTTAACCTCCCTCACTGTGGCTAAAGGGCTGGGCTAAAAGCAGGTCTGTTAGTGTGCCATTCCTTGCCATTGGGAATGGGAATGATGGGCAACCGTGTGTTCCATGGAGAAACCCAGCACTTCACTGGCTTCGCTGCCCTGCAGATCCTGCAGGAAAGAGTGGGAATCTGCTATGCAGGAAGTTGTCTTCACTGTGGAAGCAGCTCCAGTTTTCCATACTTGAAAGCAAGTCTGAGTGAGGAAGTATCTCCCTCACTTGTTAGGCTTGGAGAAATATCTATTCAAACTGCATAAATGCCATTTGATTTCTTTCTTTCTTTAGATTTCTGATGATTTTGATTCTACATGGTAAAAGGACTCCAAAACCCACAAAGATTTGTTTAAAAGGGGTAGGGTTCACTGTGAAAATGTTGCTAATGAACTCCTCAAACCCAAAACTTTAACAAGCTCCAGAAAATGACATTTTATATGAAGATAGCATGAATTATCTGAGTCACTTTATCTGCTTGTCAGCACCAGACTATAACATGGACCAAAATGAAAAATTGCTAAAAAAAATTTAATTGTAATTGGATAGCCTTTTTAATTTAACAGATGTTGACTAGATCTAATACACACTTTACAAACTAAGATCCTGAAATGAAGAGTCTCATTAATTTGGAGAGATGAGTAGATGAATTTTATTTTGTTCAAATAAGAACATCCCAGAGAGCAGATGAAAAAGATATTTAAAATCTCATCTTCACCAAGTCTAACATCAAAACCATTTTTGTTTAAGAGTTTATTAAACAAAATGGAGCTAATTTCTGTATGTGTCTCCTTAGAAACTAATACTGTTGAGCTCATTATCCCTTCTCTCACATCAAAGATATGAGAAAATCAGCTCTGTTTGGGTGTTTTTCTGCAGCAGGGAATCTTAGCTGGACACCTGGGATTCTGTAGTGTTTTATTAATTTTAAAACTTTACTCTTTAAAATTTAAAGGCATTTTAGTGAATCTGCTGTTACCAGAACATTGTGAGAAACAGTCATTATAGCTATTTCTTCAAAAGGCCTCTATTTAAATGGATCTTAGCATCACAGGTCTTAATTTCCTTAAACTCACTTACAATTCAAATAACCTCAAAAAACTGGACCTTAATCCCTTATTTACAGAAACAGCATCTGAGCTTGTATTCTTTGCAAGAATTTATTTACTCAAGGATTTTCTGTCAGGCATAATCCCTACCTTTCAGAGACTACATTTCATCTAACTTAGTGGATGCATGAACTAAATGGTTCTTTAAAACATTTTAAAAGCAAAGGCATATACTAAAATTTAACGAAGGTGTCTCAGACAAGATTACAAGGAAAATGAAGAATTTCTGAAGGAGAGATATGTTGTGTACAGGGATTCTTTTGTTTATTATCCTCATGCCTGTGGGGAAATAAAACATTTTAGTTGTGTCTGAAAATTTGTTTGCAAACTGCTGACCCAAAAGGATTGCCCTGGAAATAATTTGTTACAAGCTTCTTGGTGAACTACTGTGTGAACTGATATGCAGACATCTTCTGCTGCTGGAAGGAGAATTCAGTTAGTTGCAGATGTTCTCCAAAATCTAAATTCTGATGTGAAGCTGCTGCAATATTCAGCACAGAAATCTATGAAAAACATAATTAAGTGATATGGCACACCTTCTGAGTAAGGCTGCAAGAACTGGTTCTTTGGGGATCAATATGCTTTACTATCCAGAACAATTTACAAACCAGGGATTCACATAAGAGAAATCCTCAAGAGCAGGGTAATGAAGGCAGTTTTACAGGTGCTGTGTGTTGCTGGAGCAGGGAAAAACATCCTGGCCTGGGAATCATAATTCTAGGTGTCAAAAATCTTATACGACTATTTGCAAGACTTTGTAAACACAGACAGGAAATAAATAAGTGTGCTCCTGCATCTGACAAGAACTGTATAAGGAGGAACTAGGGAAATGTAAAATCATTATATTTTTCAGGAGATGAAATATATATTTATTTTCTTCCATGAAACCATAGCAACATTCTGTAATAAGAGGAAAGGCAGTTACTTGCTCTTGGTCATTTGATGGGCAGAAATAGAACTGCTTTTTCTGCAACAAAATCTCCATGAACTCAGACCAACATGGAAAACCTGTGGTGGGTCAAAGAGGCATCTTGTTTATGTGACACATCTAAAAACCCTCTCCCAGCCATGGGCAAGAATGCGTGCAGATACTTCTACAGGAATTCCTGGAAATATGGCAATGTCCTGCCAGACCTTAGTGTTCCATGGTCTGTTCCTAGCCCAGTCCCTCCATTGGTTGGTGATCATACTTCCCCAGAGCCTTTCCTAAAGGTAACCCCAGTGTGCGTAGAGCAGGAGTAGATCCCAGTCTCTAGAGAGTCCGGACGAGGGGACACCTTGGGAGGAGCTGCAGCAGAGAATGTGAGAGCTCCTTCTGCATCTGTCCATGTGAAAGCTCTGCCTGGGTAGCTCGAGGAATAATAAACTCAGTGCTTTTTTGGGGGGTTTTTTGGCACAGAGTTGAGATGCTCTGTGAATGGCAAACTTCAGTCTCAGTTCTGCATTTGCTATACTCTCTGCCACCAGTAGTGTTCACTCTGTGTGACATGCACCAGTTAAGAGGGAGGATAGGCTTGGCTGAGAAACCACTGAAACCCTGTGGCTAAAACTTTTGTGATGGAGCTGGGTGGAGAAAGGCATTGCCCACTGAGGCACTGCAGATGGAGCAGGTACAGGTGATTGCAGCATGGCATCCCAAGCAGCTTCCCTGAGCTCTGGGCTTCTCATCTATGCTCATTTCAATGTGCTTGCTTGCTCGAGATTGTAAGAAAAAAGACACAAATCTCCCACAGGACTCAAAGCTCTATCAGAAAGCCTACGAATGTTGCATGTCTTCCTGAAGTTTGCACCTTTCAAACTTCTTTCTTTCAAACTTCTTTCTCTTCTTTCTCAGCTGCAGAAGTGGCAGCAAAGCTGCTATGAAGAGAGCTTCTACACTACTTGCTAAACTGAAATGTTATAAAAGAATATTTTATTTCAGTTTTAAAGAGAAATATCTGAACACAGAGAAAACCTCCCACTCTAAAATATCTGTATTTTTACTGGGAAATAAATCAGTTCACTAGCAGATTTTACATTACTTCAGGTAACCTGAGCCCAAACTCTTAACTCTGTGGTCAGGGGCATCTTCTCCATCCACAGCCCAATGGGAGAGAGCCCTCAGCAGTTGTACAAGGGCACAGGGGAAAACCTCTTCAGAGCAGCAGGTACCACACTTGGCCATTGCTCTGTGCAGCACTCCTGGACAGAAATCTCAGACCCAGTAGCAGGATCCATCAGCTTGATTAGCTGTAAGATGGATTTTATAAACTGATGGACAGAGTGGTACCACCTGGTAGTCTGAAGGAGCAGGTAAGTGGCTGTGATGATGCAAGGGCTCTCTCTGGCCTGGTGCCTATATCCCTGTTCCATCTCTGCATCTTGGAATCGTTCTCAATGCAGGGCTCCTGTTCTCAGAAGCCTTCAGGCCACCTCTCTAGGGGTACAGCTCAAGGAGCACTCTCGAGCACCATAGCTATTCAAGTTTCCATGTAATTATATTGGTTTATACAAGTACCTCACTCCAAATCTGCTGCTTTGCATGGTCTCTCTTCCCCCTTCTGCAAAATTAAACTGTTTTGATTTTTGTCCTAAAACTGCAGAAGCTTTTTTTTTTTTCTCTAAACAGATAATTTTCTCATTTCCCCTGAGGTTGGATACATTTTTTTTATTTTCATCTACATCAGGTCCCAGGACAAATACTGGTAAAACACTCCACCACACCTGCAATAACTGGTTCCCCTGTAAGACACGTGGGTGTTACAGAATTAGACAAAAGAAAGTAAACCGGGGCAGTTTAGCTGATAATGCTGTTTCCCTGTAAGGTTATAGAACGTAGCAATGTGTCCTAATGAGAGAAATATCTCCTTTATCAAGGGAAAGCTATTTATAACTGATTCTTTTAATTGACTTGCAGTAACTCCTTACGCAGAACAGTGGATGTTGAAACATCTCAAAATCTTCTTCTCTAACTTCCTGCAAAAAACCCTATATTGGTTAAGAATATCTATAATTTTTAAATTCTAAAATCAAAACTAAAAATTTGGATTTTGGCTTTAGTTCTGAGTCACTGTAACATAGTACAAAATTAAAAGAAGGGGAGGAAGAAAGAATTTGCCCTTTTTATTTGCTGTCCATTTGGCTCTCTCTGGAAAGTTCTGTGTGTGGATGTGGTGTGAAAGAAACAAAGGTGACTAAGGGTCCCAAAGGGGTCCAAGTGAAATGTGGGTTATGTTCTAATTTCTGTCACCTCCATTATTCTGATTTTGCTGTGTGATGGGTCACTTGTTTTATTGCTCCTCTTTAAGTAGTCAGTGAATACTGAAGTCTTCCTGATCCTTGCAGAGGGGGAGAAGATGGAAAGGGGAGGATGAGATGAGTAAGGCTACTTTTGATCTGTTTCTGAGGGGTCTTGCAAAAGTCAATCTTTGACCAAGGAAGTTGAGGTTAAAGGATGATACTCACCACTCCTGTTCTGTCCCATAACAACCTAAAGGTGATATTTCCCAAGATGTCTGTACTGCCTGAGTGGAGACAGGCTCTCTGTTAATAATGTTTTCCAGGTCACCAAAGATGCTGGGTACTAAACATGGGCTGTCTGCCCTTGATATGCAGGTATACTCTTCTTGTACAGGGAGACTCTCAGGCATTGAAATGTTTCCAAGCATTTCCAAGAAGCAGAATGTCTCACAGTGCTTCCTCTGGGACATATTGTTCTGCATTATCCTCTCTTCAAACTCAGCCTTGAAGTTATATTTTAGATCTATATGATCAAGAAAGAGTTTTTCTCTGCATGAATTTAATCTTGTGTTCTACTGATTTGCAGGTAGTGAGAAAGCTTTTTTTCTCCCCTATGCACAGAGGACTTACCTTGCAACCTACAACAGAGCAATTAGTGTTACAAAGAGTTGGGTGCATAAATTCAATCCCCTAGATAAAAAGTACATATTAGCTTCATGGTTATGAATTAGGTGTGTTATATTTATAGAAAACCTGGCCCCTGGACAGTCACCAAATGTAAGAGCAACCTGTTCTCTTTGAATGCTAAGATGAAAAAAAAACAGTTTAAGTAGGATATTGCTGTCCATTTACAGTCCAGGAAGTCCTTGCATCTGATCTGACACTGATTACTTTCAAGTGTCTTTTAATAATAAAAATAAACTCTTTAATTTCGATATGAGGTTGCAATGTATGTTAGTAAGCAGAACTAACATCAGAAGATTGTACTGAGCAATCTGTTCTCTGCAGAGCTGGGTGATGGTACATAATCAATTTAAGACCTCAAGTACATTGACTTTCAGTAGACTGAGTACCCTAAGCCACTAAACCAAGAGAAAATTTTGGTGAACCTGATCTCTCACACCAGACCTCTCCTCAAAGGGTTCTCATGATGAGGTTATCCATGCCAGGACGCAGTGCCACAGCTTTTCTCATATTGAGGAACATAAGACACCTTCCACACAGCCTGGAGAATCCCTTCCTATGCACCTGGAAATAAAAAAATTCTCTCTTTTAAGATGCTCAGCACATCTTCATGAGGTACATTTGGAAATATTACCTGCATGTGGGCAGGCCCCCATTTCTCTTTCCAGGGATGTAGTGCACAGACATGTTTGCTCATCATCCAGCAGCCGATGTGACAGAATCATGGTGCACTGTGTGTCCTGCCATGGCTTCCCAAACTGCCTAGGGTCACCTGTGTATTTTTTCATAACATAAGGGTTCCAAGCAACCTCTTCAATGCAGATATTTCATAGGCCTTTAAAATAAGTAGCTGGGATTTGCACCATGCTATGGCTTCCATTATATCTCTTGTGTGTTTTGGAGTGAGAGGGACATATATTGTGGAGCAAAGCACTTCCACAGGGTGCACCATGCCTGAGCTGCCCCCACACTTAATTCTCTCTGAAAGAAAGCCAGAGAGGGAACCAATGTACAGTGAGTGTGAACAATCAGGGGCTCTGACAGCCTCAGCTCTGGAGTGCCATGCTGTAGTAACATAATATGCATGCTGCACCACCAAATTTTTTTTTGTAAAAGTAAAGGAATGTGTCCTCATGAGCATACCATACAATGGAAAGTACTAAAACAAACAAACAAACAAACAAAAAGAAACAAAACAAACAAAAAAAACCCAAAAACAACCAACCAAACAAAATTCCCTTCCCCTCCATATGGGCACTATCCTTTTAAAATTTCATTTCCTCATCCAAGTATTGTAAAATTACCGCAAAATCTAGGAAAAGCTGAGAAGTGCCTTCCCAGAAAGGACTGTATCCTTCCCATAGAATGAGAAAATAGCCTTTCTGCTGGTAAATAATGGACTTCTTTTTCGGTTCTTCTATTTTTTTTTCATTAATTTATATCTAGAATAATTAGTCAGGTGAATGTTTTATTGTTGGCATTTTTCTTTTATTTTTTCTGTGGGATTTACTCAAGAGTGCCAAGATTTTAATTGTCCTATACCAACACGTAGCTTATTGTTAAGTATCCATATTGTATTATTGACAGTCCTTAAGCAAAGATTAAATTTAGGCTTAGCATAGTTTTATTCTTTACTTTCAAAGAGGCCACATTTATATTGAAGTGTAACATGCAGGAGCAGAAAGAGCTCTCTTTTTCTTTTCATATGTGCATATAGTCCTTCAATTTTTTACACTTAAAAGACAATGCATTTTGAAACTTGCAGTGATAACAGAAAGTTTTCAAGGAAAATAAACCCAAGCAAAGCCTTTCCTCTGTATTCTAAATCATTTACATTACAGAAAATATGATTTCTGTAAAAAGATTTCTCTTCAGATAGATGGGAATGGTGATTAGCTTTGCAATGATAATGAGACCAGTAGTACAGTTCCTAAGGGTATGAAATGTTCACCTGCTTTTAGAGTACAGTGATTGCAGAAGAGTCATAAAACCTCCTAAATTTTTATATCCCAGTTAAGTTCACGTCTCTTAGTAAATGTAGAACAACCTTTTAAAATCCCGCTTCTGCTATCAGAACTCCTAGGATTCTCCTGCCAATACCATACCACATCTCCCCAATTTTTTTTTGCCTGAAGGAAAACTACATACTGATTTTCCATCAGCTAAGTGCATTAACTGAAGAGTGCTGAAAATCTGCTGCTATCTTTCTGCTACAGAATCTCAGAGAATTCCAAAATGGATGAGATTGGCAGGGGCATCAGAAGTCATCTGGCCCAACACTCCTCCTCAAACAGGGCCTCCCAAAGCTGTTTGTGCAGGAGCATGTCCAGAAAACCTTTGAATAACTCCAAGGGTGGAGACTCCACAGGTTGTCTGAATAACCTGTGACAGTCCTCAGTCATCCTGACTGTAAACAAGTGCTTCTTGATGCTCAAGAGGGAACTTCCTGTGTTTCACATTAGATGCTGCTATGTAGAGTTTCAGTTTCAAACCCAGCCTTAACATAGTCAGATTTGAGAGATTTATATTGTAACAGCAGAGAAATGAGACATTTTCTGCTAGTGCTGTCTCTCCTGTTGTTGAGGAGGTCAGCTTTATTGTTAGCACAATGATGGTAACTCACAGGGCCGAAAATATTTTTTGCTGTAGCAGTAGCTGCAGTAGAGGAAGACACTGATCCTGCTTCCCAGAGACTTCCCTGCACTCCTTGCTCACAGGGAGGTTATGGCTCTTCTCCTCACCTGACAGTGATTATGTCCTTCACTGAAAAAGATTTTATATTGTGCTAGCTGGACAAAAACTTCCCCTTACAAATCTCCTCTGCTGTCATTGATGATGTATGTTACCACGGTTTACTGAGGACATACCTCACATAAGCCTGCTTTTGCAGACAGAAGTACATTTTTAACAAAATAATAATTCATTCTGAATTCTAAAGTCAAAACAGAATGTTGGTGATATTTACCTTTTATATCCAGACTATTTGATATAACATACAAAGTTTTCCTTTTCTTATTTGCATTCATTATGTGCTTGCAAAAAAAGACTAAACAAAATATTGATCCAGAAATGAATCCAGAAATAAATTAGATCTCAGACTGAAGAAGCTGAAATGAAATATTTTGAGCTGCATTCAGTGAAAGAGAACAAGCGCATTCTAATCCAGTGAATACTAGCTATGGGTACAGTGGAAAATTACAACTAGACTTGTATTATGTCAAACTTCTACTGCCTTTGCTAGCTAAAATCTTAATATCAGCTTTTCTTCTGAAAATTATTGCATGGCAGCATAAATTGTGTAAAGGGATGTAGCAGGCTCCCTCTGCCTTGAGAGCAGACAGCAACTATAACCATAGCAGGCATTATATGAGCTGGGGTTTTTGACAAGACCATTCTTCCTTCCAGCCTCCATCTTCATATTATAACATAAAATTATGGCATTAGCAGGCACCTTCCTACTTCTAATTCTTAACAATGATGTTAGACAAACTCTACTATTTGTCATCCCATACCAGATAGCTCTCAGTGGAAATGAGTAATATAAGAGGGTTTTTATTGTGTTTTCTCAGTGCTGATAGGCCAGATAATATTTTTGCTAGAATATGAGACAAGTCAATTGTTTCTCTAACTTCAGGCTTCATAATCCAGCAGCTAGTCTTTGATTTTCAGTAAATTTGTCAGTGGTGGGTTTCTTGGTCGCTGTTGTTTGGGGTTTTGCTTTTCTGGTCTTGCTTTGTCTAGATGCAGTGCTCTTCCTTCATTTGTCCCTTTCTGTCAGCATTGGTCTCCCTTTCGTATGTTGGCACACAGGTTCTCCTGGAAGATACACCCTGTCACAGTGGTGAGATTCTGGAGTGGTCAGTGCTTTCCAGTGAATGTTGTGATATCAAAAACTTCTTAAGTTCTGGCATAAAGTCTGTAGGAGATCAACAGTTTTGGCATATTAGAAAGTATATCTGAGTTAGACCTATAGGTTTTATCATCTTTATCTAGCCTTTAGAAACAGCAAGTTGGCATTTTTAAACAGATGTTTACAAAAAAATTTTCTACCTTGAAGACTAAATTTTCTTTAGATAAACATATACCTAAAAATAATTATGCATCACTTAAGACACTTCCAAGCATTACCTTTGTTCTATCCACTCAAAAGTACAGTGTCAGTAACATGCAATAAGACACTGGCATATCTTTAGGTTTGTGCTACCTATGTAAAATTCATGGAACTAGTATTATGTAGATTAAACAAAATCACAGGCTGGAATATAATTACCAATGAGAGAAAAAAATGCCTTGTCTTCCTTTGTGAGATACATAACAGAAATTTATATATCTCTTAAATAATAGCATCCATTGCAGGGTGTAGTTTTGGACCATTTTCTTGGGTTTGAGTCCTTCACAGGCTAAACAGGTGCATTACCTTTTTATTTCCCCTGACTGATTTCTCACCACCACTCATCAGGATGTAATCTTGCTCCTTTCTCGGCTGTTTGTAGCAGAGGCAGAGTCTGACAGCCCCACTTGCTCAGCCTCTGCAGGGGCGAATGAGGTGGGAGGCACTGCTGGCCTCCTGCAAGTCACTGAGTTAATTCCAGCCCAACAGCTGATCAGGAGATCCCTGGAAAACTGTGGTAATGAATGAAGGAGTGTGAAGGTCTCCATTTGAGGCACTTTGATGTGCATGCTAAAAGGTGACCATGAGAAGAGCTCTCCCTCCATCACCACCAAGCCTTTTGCTGGTGACCTGGAGGTCCAGGCTCCTACCAGAGTTGCAGCACAGCAGCAGGTAGCAGTAAGTGAATATGTGTAATGGAATGTATGGCTATATACTGTATTTCATCAGAAAACACAGGTGCTTCTTTTCCTCCTACATCTTCAGTGTGCCATACCCATGGCTGCAGCCGCTCCCCAAAATGGCTGTGCATTATCATGAACACAGCTCTGTTTTCTAGCAAGCAGCTGAGCATAGCTTCCTTCCAAACGCTCAAAACTCCACCTTGTATCTGCTATTTTCCTTCTGGGATATCCCTGCTAAAGTCTTCTCATTCCACATCGAGTTCAAATCTTACTTGTCATATTTTAAAGTCCACCCCTTAATTTCACATCTGCATACAACTCTTATATTTTCTTCCCATCTTCGAAAGAGCAGAGACTGCAGATTCCATGTCTTTCCATGATCATTCTCTTTTATACCTCCTACTGGAAGCTCTTTCCAGTAGTACCTTTCACATGACTTCTGTGAAACAATCTTTCCTATATGCTTTGGCCATTCCTGTTTTCATGGGGTAGTTGAGTACCTTCTTATGCGAAAGTTGTGTTTCTTATGCCATACTTTCTAGTGGATAAAACCAATAAAAATATAGAAGAGAGAAGCAAATATTTTAGTAGTTTCGTTGTTATCTACCCCCTCCTTTCTAAAAAGAGAGCTTTTGAAGTCCTTTGTTCTTTTAGTAGCCCTGGTGTTATTCCTCACGCTGCTTCTCAGACCTGCTGCAGTTCCCCCTCTTCAGCATGTTGGGATGACATTTCTACACTTCCAATAGCTACAACAGTATATTAGCTCTCACTTTCTTCTCCCACCTTTGCTTGTCCTATCTCATACCTATCAAGACAATATTAATATCTCTTATGCCAGCAATTCAGTATCTAACCCCTTGAGAAAACTTTTGCCCTTGAATTCAAAACCTTGCTTCCTTTGCCGTGTTTTGTGTTTGGTTACTTGTTTTTGTTGGGACACAATACTTCCACCTTCTTCCCTGAATGTTTTAACTAAATTTGGTTTTCTTGAAACACAGTTTTAAAAGTCAAGGTAGTGCAGATGTGAAGAATAACACATTACAGGCTGAGAGAGTAGACTATCCTTTGTCTCACAGGACAGTAAGTATTTGGAACTGGGTAGACACTGAGTACACAAGGGTGTGTTTTTTTTCTTTTCGTTAAAGGGAAAGCTATTATCTGTGTACTTGAGCAGGCATTTCTGCATATGCAGTGGGGAATATCACTGACACTGAACAATCTTCAGGGAGAAATGATTAAAGATCTGCTGTTGGCATATCCCAGCTCTAACCAGCACTGTGGTCCACTGAGCAGACCCAAGCTTGTTAAAGTGCATAAATTAGACTATGTACAAAGCAGGTCCATATACCAACTCAAAGAGATATCAAGGAGGTATGGCTATTATTACACAAGGAGTGCAGAAACCCAATGGAAGAAAGATAATCTTGGAAAACCGAAATAACAGTACAGAAATCACATGAAAGAATAGTCATTTAAAAATTAATTGTTCAAGCAGGGGTGGGATGTTATACATTAAGGAAATTATGGAAGGAAATGAGTGACTTTGAGCAATGTGCTACATTCTTTATCAGTATATTCATGGCAATTGAAAAGGATCCCCAGCAACTGCAACTTCAGACTGGCAGTATGAAAGTGCCCTATAATCACCCAGGGCAGAGACCATCTGGACCGTAACTGCTAAGGAGATAACAGAGAATCCAAAAAAAGGCGGCAGACATGCTAATGAAGACAGGTCTCATTTCTCCCCATTTTGTTTTGCACCGTTGTCCCACATGGGACATTGTAATGAAGCTACATTTTTGGACATAGTAGCTGTTTTAAAGTTACTCTTTCTTAGAGTAGCTGGTTAGAAAGCTCATAAACAGAGAAGCGTGATTTGATGTAGTCCTCATGGGATCATCTCACAAGTCCTAATCTGAAGCATTATTAAACAACTATCTTGTAATCCTGACTTCAATATACTTATACCCAGAAGCCATGTAGAACTGAGGAAAGCTCCCAAAAGACAGGAAAAAAACCCCAAGCTCCACACTCCGGTATCGCTTAGCTTCAAAATTGGGAACTGCATGAAGATGATACAGTTTCATCAAAGGAAATGAAAAAGTCCTGGTAAGAGAATAAAACGATTATAGGTGGGAGGGAGATTACATAAAAGAATTAGATTAGAAGCTCACATATATACTGTTATCCAAACAAAGTTTAGAAGGACATGAGAGACTGTGGTCATGTAGCAGAGAAAAGACATTTCTGGGTGTAAGGAATGTGGAAACAATCTCCAAACTAGAAGAATCATATGCTCTGGCATGTTGAATATAAAAATACTTCAAGATAAGACAGAAGAAATTCAACTAACAGCCAATTGTTCGATTTGCTGTATGAACCTTAGTAATAGAATTTTCCCAGCCATAGCAGAAATGGCATGTCTTTTAGGAAACTTCTAGGTACTGAAAGATACCTGGCTTGTTGCTCAAGGTTGCTCAAGGAAGATAAAGAAGAAAAATATGTGCAATATTTCCATCAGCAGTCAATTTGTCAAAGCCTGAGTCTGGTCCTACTCCCACAGCCTTTTTTAAAAAAGAGTGGGGGAACCATCTCAGTCAGAACAGTCAGCAAAAGATGTTCCAGGACAATTTTTTAAAAAATCAATAGAGCACTGCCAGAGCTGATAGAATTTGTGCAGTGGGTCTTAGATAATTCAGATTTGAAATGTTCATGTTTTCAGTTGTGGCGGATAACCTGTCACTTATATTGGCCTCAGTACAAAAGGAAAGGAAGATAGCATATACAAGGCTAGTTTTTGATAAGAACTCCTGAGGAACTTTAGAAATTATGGACTAGGAGGCTGTACTTTTTAACTGAGGAGATTAGTAGAAACTGTAAAAAATAACAATACTAACAGTATACATTTATTAATATGATTTAATATGGCAGAATTAACATAGTTTTTGCAGGAAGATGTAATTGGTCTCAAGTCTATTTCAGTACCTGGACAACTCATTAAACTATTGTTTATCAATATTAAGATGGTTTATTTACCAGGCTTGCATTTCAGAAAGGCTTTTTATTATATACCTCTCCAAAAAGGTTTTAGAGAAAGTATGTTGGTACAGGGTAAAAGGGAAGGCCCTCTGCAAAAGTAATAGCTACATAGAAGATATAAAAGAGGACAGGAAGAAATGATGGGTTTCAAAAGTAGTGTGTTGGGAATTCTATTTATGGGTATTCTTTCATACATGAGCCAGAAAAGGGCTTACATAAATTAATCTTAAGACATGAGTACATGTAAGTTTTCTGACTTTACAAAACTATTGAGAGTGGCTCAAAATAAAACTGATCACAAAGAACAGCAGATTGTGTTGAACTGAACAGCTGTTGACAGCTGCAAAGAAATGCACTTACAAAAAATATCTGACATTATCTATTACTCAGTCAAAAGATGGATCTTAGATTTATTGTGGGTTGTTTTATGAAAATGTAATCTCAGTACTCCCTATAATTTAAAATGAATACCCAAGGTTAAGTGCTATCAGGCAATACATAGAGATCTAGCTTTTAAATGTCATTATTGTAAAAAACAAACTTGATCACATTCCCGCACTCTGGGTTTTGTTTATCTCTGCTCTAAGATACAGTCACAGATGAGCAAGGAGAATGATCAGAGGAATAGCATGCCTTTTAAGCAGCATGAGCTTAAAGCAGAGCACACTAAATGCAGTTAGTCTGCAACAGCTTCAAAACAAGAATGTCCAGCTTTCTCAACTGCACATCAAGTAAACTCATTGCCAAAAAAAAACCAAAAAGAAAAGAAAGATAGCCCATACAAGGGTAGTTTTTTAATAAGAACTCCTGGGAAACCTTAGAAACCATGGACTAGGAAGCTGTACTTTTGAACTGGGGAGATTAGTGGAAACTGTAAAAATTACAACATCTTAGATACAAAAGTACAAACAAGTTTGGTAACAGATTAAATTACAATAGAAAAAATGTCCAGTAAAGCTCCAAAGATGCAGGTGCCATGCCTTGCTGGGCACCTTGTCAGGAAGTCTCTCATCTGCTGCTGTCTGTGAGCAGAGAAGTTAACTACAGAAATATTGCTTGTCTTTGTATACTCAGTAAATAATCAGTACTTAGAACCCACGTAGACACTTCTTGTCTGAACCCAGATCATCTATTCTTACATTTCAAGATGTGCACAGAGAATCAAACTGTAGAGGACACATCTCAGAAAAGGGTGTGGCAAGGTTTCTATAATGAAAAAAATGTTAAAAATCCATGCAACATTTCTTGGAGTAGGATAATCAGTGAGTCTAGCACTGATTGGACAGCAGGTGACTTCACATGCTGTTATTCTAAGTGTCATGTGAAAAGTTATTTAAGAATGTTTATACACACAAGTGGTAACACACACTTGTGCAGAATATTCCTTCTAGAAACATAGCAGTGTTTGGTTAATAGTGCATCACTATTTTGATCATATTCAGTCCATTGTATTTAAACAGCTGCTGCCCTAATACCTTCATGCTAATATTTGCTGCTTGACATTCTGGCTACTCATTAAATATGAAGACTGAGAAACATCTGCCACTAAATATTCCCTTGTTTTTAAAAAATGTTTCTGTAGAAGACTTATCAAGACTTATATCTGTTAGCTTTCTAAAACTCCTTCTTCTAAAATTGCTGAGTTTTAAAAGAAAAATGGTTTTGTCAGGCTTTCTGAATACCCACTTTATATATTCATAAACATTTCCAGCCCCAAATCAGTCCTGGACCATAATCAGTTTACTTCTTTTCTCAGCCATGGACAATTTTTTCAGATTCATAAATGTCTACATTGTGTATGATGATTAAAACTCTTGATGGATCTGAAAGTCTCAGCCTCAGATTGCAACATGGAAGTTATTGCCAAGATTTATTTTTATTCACCTCATTACACTGGCCTCAGTTTTTATTCTGTGATTGAGTAGATAACTTCTGCCAAGCCACAGGTCATTCATTCCTTTAGCCTCATTTGCAGGCATTTGCTGTTTGCAGGAAGAGGGGCCATGTCAGTAACTGTGGCTCTCATTTAAGGAAAGTCTCATGCTGTGCACAGTGATCCCAAGAGAAAGGTGCTCTACCCAGGTGATCTCCTAAGTGCTGGTGGCATTCTACAGAGAGGGAGTAGCTTATCATATTTTCAATTCAAAGTTTGCTGATGAAAGAGTTCAGCAGTCTGTGCGATCTTGAGGACTGAGAACAACTCGCCTCAGAAGAAGGGAGCTGTGTGAGTGATGCTGTTTGTCACCTGCTCAGACATCCCCCGTGACTGACACTGCAATTTTCTGACCTCAGTTTCAAAGTCCAGATCAAGGAATCCGTTCTGGACTTAACTTTCTATTTCATCTTAGGCTTCTATAAATACACTGGCTTTGCAAACGTAAGCAGTACAGTCATGCCAAATGCTTTCACAAAGAACATTATCTTCAGCTCTTTTGCTCTTCTTCAACTATTAAAAATTATTTTCTTCTTTTTTATTTCATAAAGTAGCATGTTTATTCTTAACATGACTACAGTAAGAAAACATCTGCATATGTATATAGTGCTGGTCTTTCAGAAACATTCAGGAATAAAACCATACTGAGCTCTACCCTGGTTTCAGTGACTACCCAAAGTTCATGCTTCTGTCCTGCTGAAGCAATGCCTAAGAGACATCTATTTCCCTGCTAGGTGCAGCACCTCCCTTGATACAGGTTACTGACTTGGTGGCCTTTATCCTTCAGAACATGTAACCATCTGCACTGTGTAGAGGAGTTGCGTAAGGGACAAATAAGAGCAGCACTCTCTGGCTTCCAGAGTGCCATGCCTCCCACCCAGGGTACCTATTGGGAGGTGGCAAATGATGGGAAGGAATCAAACCCCTCTACTGTGCCGTGGGCAGTGCTGGGACATCTGAGACACTGCAGGTGCTGTGAGGATCTGTTTCCCCAGCCACTCTTTGGAGAACTCTGTCTCCTCTGCCTTTCTCACAAACATGAGATTTTACCTAAACTCATGTTAATCTATAGTTACTTGGGACACACAAATCAGTTGAAAAAGAAGATTCTGCAGGGTTTATTCTTTTCTGGGGGAGCATTTTGGTGACCACCGACTTGCTTCAATTGCTGCAGGTACTGCCACACATCTTCCTTTGGTACCAGTCATGAGAAGAGCGGGTGGAGTTGCTCATTACGCTGATGACTTTCCAAGGCAGGAAAAGCAAGAGATCCCTCAGTGACCTGGCGCTGCAAATCCCCCATCTAGTGTGTGTTTCCGGATTACATCTGAAGCAGGTAAAGCTCCACTGCACAGGTGCCAGCACAGGTTGGTATTGTGGCTGCAGATTACAAGGTTATGCAATTCTTGCTGGCACTATTTTTGTGATGTGAACTAGGATCTGGCTCTGGCAGTCTGAAGGACAGCAGCATAACACAGTGGTGTAACTGTTGGTTGCTTAGCTCTCTACAGCTCTGTTTAGCAGAAGTGTATAAATAGCCATGAACCAATAGACTTACAAAACTGTCACCAGCAAATTTCAGATTCTCTGCCTCTTGCCACGAGAGCATTAAAAACTATTTTAGATATTTAGAAAAAAATAAAGGCCCCCTTTCATGAGGGATGAATGGAATTTTCTAAAGTGTTGGTCTGTACTCTTGCATGTTGATTGAATACATCTGTCATGTGAGTATTTATATAGTATTTATATTCTGTACATGTATACAAATATGTTGTACAAAAGATATTTCAAATCTGACTTTTAACTGAGATATAACATTTATGTTGAACTTATAGGCAGACAATATTTTATTGAATGCAAAAAATTCTGCATTGAGCTGAACCTATCTCAAAGAGGTATTGCCTCTTTACAAGCGAAATAGTTTCAAATGAAACCCTGGATATTGCTACCCTTATATACTCCTTGGAGAAAACATGAAAACTACCCTTCTAATCCCACAGGTCTTAAAATTAATACCTGAAATTAATCACTGACAAGCATGTTGAAGGCCGGGTCAGCTGCCTGTATCAGACATCTGACAGACTCCAAGACCTGAAGGCAGACTCCCAGCAGTTTCTTTAGGGATAAATGGTTTGAGCTGTGACCCTTCCACCTGTCCGCAAGCCCTGAGTATTTCCCTGACCACGCAAAAGAGACATCAAAGAGGAAGTCCCCAGGTGCTCACACAGCTTGAACTGAGTTATAAACAGCAAAGGTTTGCCACAAACTGTTCAGAGAAATACTGATAAACTTCCTTTAATTTTGACTGTTCGTTGGAGGTTGATTTACTAGAGACCTTGAAAGTCTTAAAAAATAATTTCAAGGATTTTAAAGCTAAACAGTGAAGGTTCAAACAATTTATAAAAGAAAATGCATTTATTGGTTTAGTGTTCTTAGTCTCACAAGGTGTTAGTTTCAAAAACAGGAACAATATTTTTGTAGAATTCTTATTTCTGGGACCAAAAGTTTTGAATTTTTTTTAAAGGTTTTGAAGACCTGTATGATCCTGGATTAATTAACGGAGAAGTTAGAAAAAAAAAAAAAAAAGAAGAAAGCCATTGTGACAGCTTTTTGAGTGTCCCAATGGGAAGTTGGTCCTGGACCTTTCTGTGATGGAGGATAATATATTTACATAAAATGTCCGGTGCCGGTGTTCTTTTGTGCAGCCTCTATGCCTGTAATTAAATAAGCAACCTTTTTCTGTGATAGATAGGGATGCAAATGTGGGGAGGAGAAGGTGGTGGAGTTATGGAAGGAGCCTTTGGAGACCAAGAAGTCTATAGAGGATGTAAGAACATTTCTCCCATCATGGGTCTCATAGGAATTTTATGCAAATTAGTACCCCTCATAGAGGAGCCAAATGAAGTTGTAAGAGAAGCTGCCTCTCTGATTGTGCTCCTGGCAGAAATTGCTGCCTCATGACACCTAAAAATTTCCTAATATTAGAAGAGGGCTGCAAATCAAGGTAGTAATTTCAGGCAAGTAGAAGCTCATACAGAAGCTTTTTCTGTTGCACTGTCTCTGAAAGGAGCTTTCTTTAATCGTATTATGGTAAACTCAGCATCAGGTCTTTCCCTTATGTTGTTTTGATGAGAGAAGGGAGCTGGCATGAGGACTGAATCTGTATTAATGAATTAACCAGCAGCTGAAGTGCACTGAGGCCACTGATGTTTGCTCTGGTCATCAGCATGCCTTTGGTCAGGACCAACCAGCACTTTCTGAAACATCTCCTCAGCCTGGATTTGGCAGTAGCCCAGGAGCAGTCCTATGAGAACACATGAAGATATTTCTGCAATTTTGTGTTCTTTAAAACAGAACCCAAAATTACTGAAGTCTTTTCTCTGCCTCTGGTTCTATGCCTGTCTTTATTTTATTTTTGACTGCTGTCAGCAGTTATATAGCTATTATCCCCATAAGCATTCTGCAGATGCCAGATAGAAATGAGCTATTAAATATCAGCCATGAAAGAATAGTTCTGTCAGATTCTTTATTCTGGACCTTCTGCAAGTCTGATGAATAACTAGACACAAAGTTATCCATAAATGCTGTCTTACCAATGCCTCTTAACAGCATCTTACTTTGGAAGTTACTTTTTACTGCATTATCATAATTTCTTAAAAGCACCATTGAATTCAATTTTCTTCTCTGTTCCCTTTCTCCTCATGAAAGGAAGTATTCCAGCTTTGTTTAAGGCTTCAGACCACAGGTCAAGCCGCTTGCGGAGGCCTCAGACACACTTGGAGTAGATTTTGCAGCACCTGTGGGGAATAAAGTGCCACAGCTGGCAGCAAGCTGTGTGGGTGGGCTCCTAGCAGAAGGAACTCGACACAGAGCAGCTGGTGGGATGACACCACCTCAGCCCCATCAGCTGAAGTGCATCTGAGTGCTCATTCATTGACCTATTGCATTTCACTTCTGGATATACTTAGGATTACTTCAGGTGGTCTGGAAATGCCTGTGCAACAGGGAAAGGACCGAAAAAATACATAATTTTTTCTCTCAAATAGTAGGCCTGTGGCTAACAAAGTGTTACTAAACACAAACTCTAAATGTATTCAAAATACTAAAATATACATTGCCAGAAATTTATATATCATGTCCTGAAGCCACCAAAATATTAAGTACATAACTTACAAAATTTTGTTGTCAAGGATCCACAAAATTCACATACACAGAAAAAAAGCTCTCTGATTTTGAACAGCACTAAACAACTTTACATTCTGTCTTATTCAGCAAGTAGATTTAATTTTGAAGATAAAATGGGAGAGGCTGACCAAAATAATATTCAGGTTAATTCTCCTTCAGGAATACTATGGCACTAGTTGAATTGGTGTGCTGAAGACAAAATGAGCCAGTTATTTCCAAGTGTGAGGTCCATCTCCAGTAGCACCAGGCAGGGTGGGTACCACTGCCACAGCTGGGAGGCTTCAGTGTCTTCCCCAAGCAGTGCTGACAGCAGTTTCTCACACAAGCAGGTTAGTCCATAGGTGTTTAACAAGAGAACTGTGGCTCTGCCCTTGTCACAGAAAACAGTTCCTTGCCCCACAGTCACAGTACTGTTGCCGTTCTCATGTACTGCTCTGGGGTATTTATCGTCCAAGTCAAAAAACAGTACCTGAAGAGTTACAGTAACATGCTACACTAATTGCTAGATGTGAGAATTACAGTCACTAGCACATTTTTATACCTTCAATTGGAAATCTCAGAATTAGTCCACTCTTTTAAACCCCTTTTAATGCATACTGAATGAAATCAACCATACAATAGGAAGGGGAGTACACTCTGGTACTATGCTGGTTGTGTGATGCTCATTCCTTAGGTTAGAAATTCACCTGGTAGCAGTCATCAGTCTCCTTTCTTCCAGGTCAAGAGGAATTCAGCAAATTAATACTCCTGTGGTCAAATATCATGACCTCAAAGTTGCATCACTCAGTCCAGATGCAGTAGAAGACACTAAGACCAAGATTCATAAACAAATGCACAGGTGCTTTCACCCCTGTAACTGAGAGGTTGTGATCCTAAGGCTGGGATGGCCTGCGGTGCTGTGTAGGGGATGCCATCCCTGAGGTATGACGGGGAGGTACTCAAGTATCTCAGTGCACCATTGGGCAAGGAATTTATGACAAAGTGGTGCTCAGAGCTTAAAAAACATTTCCTGATTACTTAAAAATTATCTTTGATATGCACAAAAAACATAGCTTCCTTTAAAGGTGGTTTCTAAAGTACACCTCGGTGCCCGTGTGAAC
The DNA here is from genome assembly GCA_013400315.1 of Bombycilla garrulus. Lineage (NCBI taxonomy): Eukaryota > Metazoa > Chordata > Aves > Passeriformes > Bombycillidae > Bombycilla > Bombycilla garrulus. The sequence continues at coordinate 964,033 of VXBU01003160.1, read as the reverse complement.
CCAGTCGTACATGTGTAGATCTATTGTTTAGGAGTGTGTGTTGTTTTAAGTCTTGGCCTGGATTTTCAGGCTCCAGAACCAAGCTTCTTCCTTTATCCAGGATATAGTACAACAGTTTCAGGTTACAAAAATTCATACCTGCTTAAAAGCCTACTAAAACCAAAGTCATCACATAAATCAAGGTTAAACTAAGACTGAAATCTGTCTGGCAAGTGAAAGACTGCTGCTTTATTTACTAAGCCTTATAATCTTTTAACTTGCAGTTCACTGCCAAAGAAGATTATGGAAGAACTCCAACCCATATCCAAGTGTTACAAGTCTATTTTTATCTTCTATAATGAAGGTTGAAAAAAATTGCCAAGTGTGAAAGATTACCAAGTAGTTTAATAGACAAGGAATAGAGCTGCATTTTGGAAGATGTGAGAATCTGTGCATTTATCAGTAACACAAACATTTTCCTACCTCAGACCTATCACGCTATGTCTGAGCTGTCTGAACTGAATTAAAGTCAGAGAGTGCTGCCCAAATGATTTAAAAGCAGATTTGGATTTTCAGAGTTTGATGATAGGACACGTTGAACTATCTATTTTTATTCATTCATTAATAATTACTCTGGTTGGTAGAGACACATGGGCCTCTGTGGACTCCAGTAGTTCATTGACTGGGCTCAGGAGGCTGCCTGGGTGCCCCTTTTGCCTGTGTTCAGTGATCAAAACTTGTGTGAGAAGAGTTGGAAAAGGGTGGAAGTCTAGCCCACAATCTACATGCAACCTACTATCCTTTTGGTAGAAACAAAATTACAGTAGAAGCTGTTCAAAATCTCCAAAGACCATTCCTGTAACTGGGTTTACTGAGTATGGGCTCGGTATTTCAGAGTGGACTGTGGCAGGCTGAGGTAATAGAGAAGAGTAAATTGCTGGCAAAGTGAGTTGACTCAGCATCACCTCTAAAACAACCAGTCAGCACAGACTGATGCAGTTTATGAGAAAAATCATGGGTTTTTTTATTATTATTTTTAAGACAGTAAGCATGGTGGACCTCCTGCTGCTATTTGTAACCATGAGGAGGAATGACTGACCATCTTCTGCAAGGTGCAAAGGATGCAATTACATGTGCCTACACGTACTCACACAAAAGTATTCTGTGGGCTAGAAAGGAAACTTAAGAATAGATTGGGAAAGGATTATAGCAAATACTACTGGCAGCTGGGTAATATCAGATGTTAGCTCTTAAAAAATATTTTCCTCTTTTGCTGTATTTTCACAGTAAATACACAAGTAAACAAAGAGAGAGAGAGAGAAAAAAATACAGAAGTTAAAAAATGGAAAATTGTTTCAGATATCACTTTGCTATCAGGTTGCATAAGGAATTTCTGATCCTGTGTAAAATGCTCTAAAATAATGATAAATAATTTAAAACACACAAAAACAAACTGCAAGCTGTACCATGTTAATTAGAGAAAAGTGGGTAACTTGGAAAAATGTGTCACACAAATCCTTGTTCCCTGTGATTGCAGTAGAATCAAATACATCAGAAGTTTATAATGATGCACCTTCCCTCTTGATGCCTTTAGAATATTAGTTTTAAGAGCAGGAAGCCCTGTCAGAACAAATATCTGCTTCCTGCACGAAGAAAATGACACTGTCCAGATGCCTTATAACACATTGATTGAAAACTTATTTCCTCTTTTACTTGCAAATATCAGACAAGGAAATGTTTCCCACTTCAGCCAAGACTGGCAGAAATTTTATTACTTCATCTTATTGTTCTATTCTCCACCCAACCTTGAGGGAAGTGGAAACCTTGGCTGTGAAGCCAAGGAAAGAGATGGGAGCTGGAGCCGGGCTGCCAAGCAGTGCCATCTAGGGGTAAACCACCGGGACAGTGCCTTCTGCGTTACCAGCCTGAAGTGACCGGACCCACAGATGAAGTACGATAAAACACATCATGGCTCGTGTCCCCGACCTGCTTTTTCAGCCCTAGGATGGCCTAAAAAGACATAAAATGCTTCTCAGTCCTTACAGTCTCACAGCCTCACCTCCATGAAGTTCTATGAAGATCTCTGTAGCTCTTTAGCGGTATACTTAATGATGCTGTTGTTTGTTACTAGTAATTTGCTTTTATTCTTTTTAATCCTGTGCCTGTAAAAAACTTGTGCTTTGATTAACACATTTGATGGATCAACAAAGGGATTTTAGTCGAAGTTTGTGAAATCATGGAAAAGAAGAGATTTAGTAAGGACATTTAGGAACCAAATGATGGCAAAGATCACAGGCAGCCAACAGTTTTGTACCTGACTTTTTCAAAAATTAGGTCACTATTGGGATAGGATCCTGCTACCTTGTGAAGTGAAATGATGGACTTTCTAGTCCCTAGATCACAGAAGCAAGCAGGATCCCAACACCCAGATGAGATTAATTGGGAGATTGTAGCCCCTGAAGTTGTTCTACTGCCTCTCTTGGAGAGGAAGGTTCTCTGCAAGACCCAGATCCAAGCACCCACACAGACATGATGTGGAGTAAGATGGTAAAATATTGTTTTTTCACAATATGAAGTTTCTTTAGGCAGATGGGTGATTGCTGTGTCATGAGTTGGGAGAAGGAGAGTTATTGCAATAATCAGGACTTTATGCAGCTACTTACATTGTTTCTTAATTTGCAACATAAATAACACAAAGCTGCAAAGATGCTGACATGTTTAATGCAAAAAGAAAGTTTTGTTGGGGTTTAATGTTGTGCAACTATAGAAGCCGCAGCTGAAATAACAGCTCTTTCAATTGAGAAAGTGTGTCAAGATACAGAAAAGATCGGTGCCCTAGGGAGTCTTTGATCTTGACATGAAAGAGAGGTTAGAGAAGAGAAATGTTGTAAACTCCTACTTGCAATGATGAATTAATGTAAGAAGAGATTAAGTGAGAAACCCAAGATTATTTAGGAAAGCCTATGTCAGAGCCAAGAAACAAACTGAAATAAGGAAGCAGAGCAAAGTATAGACTTTGTGGATTGGAGAATTCAGACCAGAAATTAGGGGGCATGTTTTTAATGAAGGCAATTTAAACACTGGAAGAGCTGACTGAGGAAGGTGGGTCTTGGATTCACGATCATGCTCAGATGCATCACACTTGGATAGGAAGTCTTCCATAGATGCTGTGACTCCCCAGGAAGCTGCTGACCAGGGGCAAACATCACTCATTGGTTTGTGGAGGCACATGGGTGTCCATCCTCTGTTGCTCTGCACTTTAACAAGGTCTCTGGCTTGTGCTGGACAGGAGTTCATGCCAGTTTACCATGATTGCCACGTATGACCTCAGCCTTCCGGAATCACAAATCCATCCTCTGTCATAACAATTCCAGATTACTCTTTCCAGAAGATTAAACATGCTACAAATCAGCCAGTTACCAAGCAGCCTAATGATGGATTAGGTACTTACTGCTAAAAATCTTGACCAGTTCTTGCAGCAGACATAAGCAACCACAGGTACCCCTTCACTTCATTACTTGGAACTCATGATACTCTGCCCCAGAACCATTTCCAGCCTCAGGTGGATGTGAAGATTGCCTAGGATTCCACAAGTAAAAAGCAGACTGGCAACTTTTGCAAATCCCTGCTTTGTACTGCTATGAAGAGCTACAGAGGATGCAGAGGAGTTTGGAATGGAAAAGCTGATATTCTGAAATAAAGAAGTGAACTGTACTTGGGCTAGCCTGTGCAGGGCCAGGCACACATCGTGGTGTCTGGAGTCTGTTGCTCCTGCTGTGGGAAGCACAGCCGTTCCTACTACACCTCACACCTTTTCTCCATCCAAATCCTTGTTGGTTGGGAGGAAGTACTGCCTTGGAATTAGTGTATGGAAATCTGGGCCTGTGATACAGAAGCTCACTGAGATTATCAGAGCTGCCTGCGTTAAAGTACATTAAAGTACATTATTCTAAGCCACTAGGTCCTCTCCTGTTCCCCAGCCTGAACTCCTGCATCACTTACCAGAAGAGGAAATCCCACCACATGTAACTAGTATTTGTAACTCCTGTTTGTGTGTTTTGGGGATTCTCCACAATATTTAAGTATATTGAATGATTCACTATAGATGTTAACTGTAATTCTATTATACTTTTCAAATAACAGTAAATGCCGACCAGTGTAGTATACATTTATAGGTAGAGTGCTGTTTCTTGCTGTTTCTACTTAACTCCTGACTTAGGTAACAAAAGATGTAGGGTGTTTGGTGTCAGACTAAAAAAACTTCCCCCAGAGCAATCAAAAGAAGGAACTAGAATTTACAGCCCCTCATCTGGGTCAAAGGAGATCATTCTGGGTTATATGACTATTGTCTTTTGAAGCTTCTGTTGAATTGCAGCAACCTGAATATCTTTACCCTTAAGTTAGCACAATCCTCACTTCCAGGTGAATGCCTACACTTCTGAAATGCATGTGAAGAGACTCTACCTCTTCTGCTAGGGCTAACACAAATTCAACAAGGAACGATAGAGAAAAAGAAACATAAAGGAAGGAAAATTTCTGTTTCAGTTAAAGATTTTGTTGGCATTTCTCCTGGCTACATTGCAAGACACTTGATGGGTTTACTGAAGGAACCAGACTCCTTTAGGGAGGCAAAAAAAGATAAAATGAGGAAGAGGAAAAATGAAAAAGAAAACATCTGCAAGTGGGCTGCTACAAGGGACCTATCTCCAGGGATATATGAATATGTGGTCTCAGAAATGAGGCAGTACCAAGCCCGATTCAGCTCATCATCTGAACCAAGCATATTTGTTAGAACTTTAATGAGAATAATGACCTCAATGTACAGAGCAGGCTGTGACTGTAGTCTGTTGGGACCTATTTCTTTTGGAAGGAATAAAGAGGAAGGGCAGAAAGTGTTTCACCTGACAGTGTATAGTTATCAACTGGTGTTGATTAATAGATGTTTGTGAGCTTACACAAAGCTTAGATCAATATCTCTCAAGAATATACTTCAAATAGCACCTTATGATTGAATTTAAATCAGATTTTTTTTAGCCTAGATTTTTAAATTTTAAGCATTTTGACTTATGCAGAAAAGTTAACATTTTTAGCAGCTAGGTGTGCACTTCAGATTGGAGAATCTGTTGGGCTATAAATGAGAAATTAAATTGAATCAGACTTAATGGGCTTGACTGCTCACTTGGTAAGAGATCTGTTTTTAATACAGACTTCAATGCTCTGAAGCTTTGACATAGCTTAGCAAGCCTAAAAGCTCATCTCTCTCACTATAGTGTTAGTCTTCTCAGTTTAGGTGAGAAGGGATTGTGAAAAAGGAAATCATAGCTGGATAATTAAAGTATTAAAGGCCTTAGCATAATAGCAAAAATGGCACTAGAGCAAACATTGACAACTTCAGACAAAAAGTCCTAGAAGCCACCCAAGCCTAGTGAAAAAGAGACCTAAATTTTTATATCCTGCATTTTAAGCTATGTCTGACCTGGAAGACTCAGGAAGATCTCATCCTGCCTTATTTTTCCCCAGCCACCTCTTGGCAACATATAGAAGTAAGCCTGGACGTGCACTGAACTCTACAAATCATCCTCTTTAATCCCCATGGGCTGGAAATTCAGAGAAAACAGAGTAGGGAGGGAAGTGTGTGGCCCCAGAGGCAGGATGAGCAGGAAATGCACTGCACAGGCACTACTGCCCCTCACATCTGCCACAGACAGGCAAGACAACCTCCTCCTACCAGCACAGCTGTCACTGACATCTTCACATCTTCCTCTATGATATTTTCATTTCCAGCCTGATCATTCTTCTATGATATCTTCATTTCCAGCCTGATCAGTGAGAGTTTGGTGTCATTTTAAGCTACACAATGCCATCCTGGCACATCAGGGCCAGGGAACAGTCTCCCTACCCCAGCAACTGGGACAGGTTTGTCAGAGTTACAGGTTTCAGAGTTACAGGAGCTGAGGAGCACAGGACTGCTTCTGCTGCTGCAATTCCTGTTCCCAAAAAGACCCAAGTATTTCTGTCAGGCACTTCAGTGAGCAAGCTGCACTCGAATGTGCATACACTCCCGAGAAAAACATTCTTTATGGTACAAAGTTGTGCTTGGAAAAGGCACAAATACATGTGCCCTGCTTCTGTACAAACTGAAGTCCTGTCACAACATGGGAAAACTAGAACTCTTTACAAGAAAGAGAGATGACACTGACAAAAACCCAAAAAATCTCACCAAACAGTAGGCTAGTACCATGCCCACTATGCTTGTCTCTTGTGTACTTGTTGGGAATGCCTCCTCTGCAAGCCAGCACAGAATAAAGACTTTCCAGAGCTCATTAGACAAATAAAGATAAAAACATGTCAGCTGATATATGCTTTAATTGTCTCTTTTTGCACTGATGTGACATTTGTGGAAAGAATTTGATCATGGTATAATTGCACAGAGCTTTTTTCCTGTTCCAAACCTTGCATCCTAATGTTACAACTTTGTGGGTATAATGAATACCTTAGGAAGAAGAGTAGAAAATTCTTTCACTCCTATCTCATAACAAGATGTCAAAGACATTTCATTAAGTTGCAGGAAGGACACATTTAAAATATATAGAGAATATATTGAGATAAAAGTTATCAGTAATAATCATATTATGTACAAACTTTCTAGAATTATATGTGTATACTATAGAATGTATAACATATACTACAAAACATATATGTATACATAACATACATAAATTACACCGAACCCTGGCATAAGCTAGACAAGATGTGATAAGGATTCAGATTTCCTCATACATACCTACTTTGATGTTTTGAATACTGAAAAGTAAACTCCACTGTAGTGGCTGCTGTCAGATGCAAAAAGCTGGTCTCTTTGGATCTCTTTGGCTGAGGATTGCTCCATCTTGCATATTCTGCTGATGCGCAAAAGTACTGATAAAATGTTAAATTGAAAAAAAGGACATTGCATATTGCAAAAAGAGGTGTAAAACAGAAGTACTCACTCAAAGTATTCTCAAGATAATTTATATATTAGTGTCTCTGGTAATAAAGTTCTCTGAACTGCTTTCTGCCATGGTATCAACATGGTTCTTGTGAACAACGAGCAGAACAAGAGCGCTTGTGCATTGCTTTAGTGCTCTGGAAGCAATGAAACACTGTCCTAGCAGAATTCTGCTTTGAGCTGTGTAACACTCACAGAGCAAGAGACAAATATGATTATATTTAGTTATCAAATAAATATCATTAGCATATGATATTTATATATTGTACACAGATGGTGAGCTAAGAAGTCTCAATGCAAACATGAGTACATTATGGTAGAAGGTGTCTAGCAGCCATACAGCCTCTAGATCTTACAAGATCTAGCAAAGACATATTTTTGCTGTGAAAAAAACTGATATTATGCTTAATATTTGCCAAATATCTGTATCCGATAACAGTGCACACATCTCAGCGTCAAATTCATAATGAGTTATTGAATGAACTGTGGCATAACTTTTAGAAATTTACTTAACCCTGAATTAAACCTTTCAGTGATGGAGAACACACCATCTGTTAGTAGTCATCATAGGCAGAAAAATAAAGACTTTGTCTCTAGACTTCATTTATATCTTACTTTTCATCACTGAATCTCACTGTGCCTTATTCTTCTGAACAGAAGACCTGTTTACAATCAAAGATCTATTCCCCAGATAGATATCTGCAGACAGAAAGAAAGTAATTAATTTTCCCTGAAAAAACATTGTAAGTCTCCCCATCTCTCTCTCAGGCATGGATACAGACATGGGAAATAATTTTGCAACTCTTTTTTAAATACTTTCAATTTTCACTATGGTCTCAGCAATGTAGGGTTCACACAAGTGGACACCACGTTAGTATTGGTCCTGTCACTGGCATTGCACAAAAGTGAAACCATCCCCTTAATCTTCTAAGAGATCAGCCTGCTGGTAAAGTCAAATGTTAGCTCAAGACTCAAATGAGGAGCTCATGTTTAAGTGGTGTCCACCAACACTGTAATCAGGCAGAACTAAAGCTGGGCAGGTGGGAACAGAAACAGTGCTAAGGGCACATTGATGTTATTGCTCATGAAATATCATCAAAATTAAATTTTGCAGTTTGGGTTCAAGTTTTCCATCATCTACCAGTGCTCAGTTGAATACCTGCACCCCCCAAGCTACTGTGTAGTTTGGTATGACAGGCTAATCTTTTATTCCCACGCACTCTGCAACAATGCTGGGGGCTTTTTTCTCCTAAAAGAAAGATTCTAAATTTATGCAAATAAGATCTTCTCTAGCTAGGCTGTGAGGGACTCTACAAGACCACACAGACTTGCTACTGGTCTATCCTCTAATCTAACTTTTCACCTACTAGTATCAGAGGTATTGACTCCTAGATTGTGTGTGATAGGAGAAGAGAAGAAAATAGGGTTTGGATTGTGCTTTTTGTGTTTTCACGGTCTGAACAAATAAAATGCAAAGACTTCTTTCCCATCTCTATTCCTTGAGCAGAGCTGCATAGACAGTCTTTCGTGTATGTCTGGGATTTGGAGAAGACAAAAATAGCCATACCTCAAACTTTCTTCATTTTTCTTTCTTAATCATATTCATCTCTGCTCAGCAGGCCTTAGAGATGTTCAGTGAATACTGACACTGACTTTGTAAAATCTAAATTAACATTTGTCTGATATCCTGTTAATCTGCAACAATAATCAGCTGATGTCTTTTGATCTAGTAAGTTGAAGGGAGATTAGCACAGGATGGACAACCCTTCTAATTGATTAAAATGATAAGCAGAGAAAGAGCGAGCTGCTTCCAAAATCCAACAGCTCAATGGCCAGAGGAGTGTGCACAGTATATTTTCTAAATCCCTCAGTTGCTAAGCAGCTTTGGCTAAGATCCCCCATGCACTTTGGGAGTATAAAAGGGCACAGGTCTTGAATTTGCAGATCAAGAAGTGTAATGATGTCTACAGCAGTTTTGTGCTCTCCTACAGGGAGAGCAGCAGATGAAGCATATGTAACAGATTAAAAGATCAGACAGCTGCTGTAGGTTTGCATGTCAGAAAATCAGCTTTTGTTGTTCAGGTATTAGGGGAAAAAAGGGATGATTTATTTGCATATCTGTGTTCAAAATAGACATGTACTAGGGCAACCTTTTTCCCAGGGAAAGTGCATTCTCAGTAGCATCAGTGAGAATTACCCCTTTAGACTTGCAATTCCTTCAAAAGTTAGACTCTAAACTTTAGATTCACAAATGATAAAGATTTCCATCCTGATTTTGGAGCACTTCTATTTGTTTTCATTTGAGCAAGAAAACATAGAGCAAATACAAACCTGGTGCAGTGCAGACACTCCTGAGAAAATAGATGATGTATACCTTCTACATAAAGCTGTAGGAAGAGGAAATTCAATTAGAGAGCACCCTGGTGGTCAATTATTGAAAGGAAAAAATTAAGTCTGATGATATGTGTACAACTTTGACAGCAGCCATTGTAGTTATTTCTCACACAGTAAAAAGGAACGTGTTCAAGTCATCTTTTAGGACTGTTACTGTCCTGCGTCTCACTGACTCATTGAAGACATGCAGTGTGTGTCTTCAGGGGCTGTTGGCAACATGCACACTTTTTATTTTTATGGTGAAGAGGGGAGAGCAAAACTCTAGACTGACAGAGTGAAAAATTGCATGCTATTTTGTAATGTGGTGTGTGTGGTTGGTCCAAAAATACAGACTGCTATCTGCTGTCCTGCTGGTTCAGTTCCCTCTGGGTGGGTTTTTCACCACGGAATTTAGAAAGCAAGTTCAGTGGCTAGAGCTCCTTGTGAGAAGTGCTATACAAATACACATCTCCAAAAAAAGACTGCAACTCAAAAATTATACAATGGGTAATTTTGCACAAATGGTACACACAGGGAAGTATTTGGGAATAGTGAGAGTATTTGATACAAAAAGAGATAAAAATCTTTGCTCTTGTCAAGCATTTTATTTTCTTTGAAATAATCAAGTCAAAGAAGAACTTTTCAGAGATAAGAAGAAGGAAAATTAAGTTGATCTGACCTTTAATTGACTATTACCATTAATTAAGTTAATGCATATCACAAGAGGAAGACCTGACAAGACCACACTCTGCCTTTTTTGTAAGTTTATTGCTGATGTGTGAGGATCAGTAAATGGAGCTGCAGAGCCACAACAATGTTCCTCTGCAGAAGAAAGTTTTGGTCAAAGCATCAGGCTAGGATGGTGGTCCTGGGGAGCAGCTGTGAGCAGCCTGGGGTTTCCTCTGCCAGTCTGCTAGCTAGAGAGAAAAAGATATTGAACTAAGAGACTGAGAGCTATGGAGAAAGAACTTTGGGCTCAGACTAAGCAAGAGAGTGAAGCCAGGGCCATGGCAACTTCATACTGGTAGATGTGAGAAACAAGTAACGTGTGTGGTGGTGTCTGTAGGGATCCTACAAGAAAATAAGAAGAAAAGACGGGGAAAAGAAAATCAAAGGTCTCTTGCAGCACCTTTAGCCAGGATAAGGCACCACAGTATCATGAAAGACATGACAGAGATATATGTGACGTTTTCAACTGCTGCACATTAAAAAATTGAATTTATTAATTATCTCAATGGACAGAGAGCTAAATTTGCATAAGATCATAAAAGTATGAAGTCATAAAACAGGAAAAAACAAAGCATGGAGCCCTGTAGGGAATATTTATTTTTAAAGCCACAGTGAAGGAACCCCAACCAGACAGTAAATTTTTAAGAACACCTTCAGGCTTGTTCCCATAGGAACTTTGTTGTAGACTGTATACGCCTTTAAGAAGGGTTTGTATTGTGGAGCACACCTAAATCCGGTGCACAGCAGAATTTTATGGGTCTCTGAGTCAGTTCTTAATCCATTTCATGCACCTTTGACTTGCTTTCAGTGTAATAATTTTGCCAGTCGCCTGGACTGCTGTTCCCATCATTCTTTCCCTCTGCTGATCTTCTTAACAATCACCTCTCTGCCATGCATAATCTGGATCTTTGTGCAGACTGCTGTGTCAGTGAATGATGTGCTGTCTACTGATGCAGTGAATGAACACCTTTGCTCTTCATGAATGAGCACAGACTTGCTTTCATCAATCTGCACTGAACACTAATCCATTCTTATTGCATCTTGCATTTCAGATTACTTACATGTGGCACTGAATAGCCTTTAGTCTATGCCATCTGATTTTGGAGTAATGCTGTAATAGAGACTTTTCCTCACAAGCTCTTCTCAAAAGAAGGGGTCAAGTTGTTGATAAGTCTTAGGCTGTTTCTCCTACTAGTCAGCTGGCACTTATCACAGCGTTATTCATCCTTCAAATTATTTAGCAATTGTTTTATCCAATTGGTTTTAGTATCTTTTCAGGTATTCATTGGATTCTATATCAAATGGGTAACCTACTTCTGCTATCTTTGCATAGCCTACTAATTTTGCAACAGCCTTAGACCACCAGCTGTTCAATATTTGATTATGATGTTTATTGTTTCTAATATCATCCACTACACATTCAGATAATTTTCTCTTAATATTTATTCCACTAATGACATCTAGGCTTCCTTTTATGAATATCTGGTTTGACCAAACCTTTAACGCTTGGCAATTTATCAAACTGCTGTCTTTAAATATCAGCATCCAGGTTGCCATCAATTTTATCTTCTTATTTATCTGTAAGCCTCTATGATGCTTACAATGTCTCAGTTATCATTTGTAAAAGCCCTTCTGACTTCTCCCAACCTTTTGGCTAGAATTACATTAAAAAATATTAAACTTTTAATGTTCCTATAAATCTTTTCTCAGGTATATACGGTTAGAAAAGTGTCCCTTACCTTTCATTGATACACTTCGTAGTCAGGTTTCTTAATATTAGACATTGGCCCAACTCTCTTATGATCCCCAGTAGATCCCCTATTCTTATTTATGATATCTTGGTGTCTGAGTTATCCTCATGTTTAAATAGAAAATGCTGAGAAGCTCCTGGCATGTCTTGAGACAGTGCTACTCAGACTGGGTAAGCACCCTGAATGGGCCTTGCTCAATTATTCGTTTTCAATCTTGAGATGACAACATGAATAATAATAACATCTCAATTCTCATCCTGCTAATTGGACTGGGATGCTCATGGCTGACCTTCTTTTCAATCTTCTACCTCCTATGGTGTGTCTGTTAAAAGACCACATCTGACCACTTGTGTAATTCAGTGTATCTCATTACTGCAGCTGCTTAATTAGGGGTCATGTTTTCACAATATGCTACACAGACAGAATTATCTCCTCAGAACTTCATTTAGTAAGGGGAAATAGAATGGGGATTTCACTAGAATCACAATTTAATCTCCTTGACAGATGTACATAAATGTCTACACCTGAACTGGAAATATTGCTATATTTTTATTGTCTGCTTCCAGGTATGATTCTTAATCTTCATGCACATGTAACAGAGATCAGTGGTTTTCATTTTGAAATCTTCTCTTTTTTTATGAATTTCTGAATATTAAAGTGACCATTTGCTCTGCCTTCCCCCAAACTAGAAACAAAAACTACATTTTTGTATCAGATTGCAAAGTTTCCTTGTATATCCTGACTGGGCTATCAAGCAGCATGTATATTCCTGTGGGGTCCCTTTGAGATGCTGGGACAGAGACTGAACAGTCATATACACCGGAAAAAGAGAATAAAAAACATGATGGAAGCAAATATTAACACCTCTTAAAATATGTAATTTCATTCCATATGGCTCACCTTGTGGTGGAAACTACTGATAAAGACAATGAGATTTCAGAAAAACACTGTCGGATAACAATGTAAAACATAGATACTGCTGATGTCATTGAATCCAGTGATTATCTAGTACAAAATATATAGGAAAAATCCAGGAGGAAGAGATCATTGGACCGTATCATCTTGGATGAATATTTCCTCACTAGGTAATACAGCCACACTTTGTTTCTCAGACTTTCTTAGCTGTGCAACGGGTCAGCTTCAAGGGATGTTACAGACTGTGCCTCTTCTTGCAGTGACTGTGGTCATGTACATGTTTTGGATTCAAATGCCTCAAGCAGGGAAAACAAAACTTTTTTTCTCCTGGCTAGGTATTCTAGCTATTTGGAAACTTGGTAAAAGATATATTGGGCCTGCTCTTGTAAATTTTTAAATAATCATACTAGAAAATTTTAAGTATGCTTAATTAATTTTTACTGGACTGAACATAATCATCTCTCTGAATAACCTTTGACTTTCACTGAAAAAGAAAATTTCACAGATCTTCAAGCTTCCAAGAAGTTTCTAAAAAATGTGAGAAGTGCTTTAGGAACTAGGGACCGCGATTAGTCTGGATGACTTTAGAGATGCCTAGAGACTTTCAGAACTCTTGTGAGTCATGTTCTGCTGTGAAAGAGAAAGGTTTACTTCTCTGTAGCCATTCAGAGTTTCTTAAGTTGAGCCAAATTTAGGGAGGGTGTAGGTGTAATGTAAGTCCTTGTCCAAAGGACTTAATACAGCAAAATTTCATCTCCTCACTCACTCAGTGGACCAGACACATTCAGGGAATTTACAGTGACAGTCCCCTCAACTGGGGATGTTGGTGACCTGGAAAGGTTGAGGTTCTTGCATTGTTTGTTAGTCAACACCCCACTCAGAAAGCATTCTTGAATTTGTAGCTAAGCTTTCTATGCAAGTGTGAATAAGACGTGCATTAGGGCAAGTTATACTTTTGTTGGGCTCTAGAATATTTTTAAGAGCTGCCATTGATTTCATTTCAATTATTCTGATGACAAGCAATACATAATGTTATGATCAGAAATCCAGAGAATATATTAAATAAAGATCTGTAAGCATTTATAGATACTCAGTAATTTCTGGGAATAAGTTATAATTCAAACATATAAGAAGTTTCTTGATCTGGATTGTTATTTTTCAGTTTCTGGGGCTAAAAATTTCTGCAGGGCTTCCTGTTATCTGCACTCCCTCTAATTCTGAGAAACACTACAACTGTTCCACAAAGGAAAGGTCCAAGGAGGAAATCTTTTTCATCCCACAAATATTTTGAGTAGTATCTGGGATAAGGAAGGCTTTGTGGCCATCCTCTCCTGCGGCAGGGGAGCACGGCCAGCTTTCCTGGCAGTGACATCAGGATTAGCCCCAAGCATACCCTTGCTCCCACTTTTAGAAAGATGCTGTCTCTCCCTTGAAATGAGCACAAAAGCTCAGGACTCCCTTGCAGCTTCAGGGGCAATCACCTTAGAAACCTTCCTGCTCATGTATTTCACACCTCCCAAAACAGAGAATGGATCTTCATTTTACGCTAGGGTACTATTTTCAGGGCAAAATATCTGTACTTAATGGTCATTACTTACCCCACACCATATTCTTGTTGAAGAGCTCTAAATAGTTCCCAAGTATAAAGTAAGGGAACACATGCCTTGTGTTTTCAGCCTTGTTTTGAATGAGAGACTTTTGATTTATACGTGTTAACATGTTCATTCACCTCCTTTTAAGTGCTCTGACCCACTGACACATCGCTTGCCATGTAACTCTCAACGAATATGTTAGGACATCCCATTCTCTGAAGACATGTCCTAGATTATTTAGATGTTGCAAAACAATCAGTTTTCTGAAAAAAAAGCTCTCAATTTTTAAATTTTTATTTCATTTTTCCTTTTCAAATCCAAATTGGGCCTCATTTCCCATTGGCTCAAACATTTTATAAATGCTTTAAAAATGTGTTTTTCATTGATACTCTCCCACAACACTAACTTCCACTTTTTACAAAATTTTTTTTCAAACCTTACTGAAAGAAAAGAAAAAAATATCTCTCCTACTCTTCTATCAGATGTGGTGACATTTTAACTAAAGGACTCTTTCAATATGTTACATATGAGGCTGTATCAGGAGGCATGTGCACATGCTGGCATCTGACATTTCTGCACAGTTTAGCACACTATATACAGTAATCTAAAATAGAAACATTTTACCTGGCAGAGCCCCGCAGAGAGTGTCCAAATAGCCCAGTGAGCCAAGGGCTCCCATCCCAGTGGGTGCCTCTGTGGGCTCTTAAAAAACAGGGGGACATCAGTCCTTTCTTAGCAGAGAAGGAGGGAAGGAACACTGTCAGGATGATAATAGCTTTAAACTTCATCTGATCAAGCTGGAAAGAGAATGATCATATTGGCTATTTACTAAAAAACTGTGCCTACAGCTGGACCACAAAGAGACCTGTTCATCTACAGAAAATAATCATTTCCCAGTTCAGGTATTTCTCGCAACAAGGTGAAGAGGATGCCCAGGTCACTCCTCTCACGTCAGTCAGTCAAGCTCCTTGACACTCCCATGCTCAATCTTTGGGGATGCTTATGGAGAACCTTCATGGGTGTGAAATTCATAATGGGAATACACAAAAAAAATCTGATAATCAAGTAATGACATGATGGGGTTTGGCATTACAGACCTGAGACTTTTCATAATAAATGGCTTCCTGTTAATACCCAGAAAGCTGGAAACACTGGTGATCACCTGGTCCAGAAAATAATAGCTGCTCCTTCATTTTCCAAGAGAAATTAAATTATAGTATTTTCCATTCAGTGCCATTTTGCCTTTCATTAATCTTCAGACCAATGTTTGCTTCCAACAATTTATGCTCTCTCTCCCAGTGTGGTTTTAGAGTGTATCTGAGCTGGTCTCACATATGGTATTGCAGAAGGTTTTGATAGCCACAGATGGTGCATCTGCAAACATTTGAAATCAGCTTCACTATCCAAACCTCCAGTACTCGTATGTGTCCCAAATGGAGTTGGTAAATGCCTGATGTAGTTATTCACTCATAATAAACACTAAAGGGTAGTGAGTTTTTGGAAATTAAAAAAATTAAAGAAATCTTAATTCCTGATTCTGCAGCTCCAGCAATAATATCAGGAAGAGAACCTTTTCGCAGCAGGTAAATAGAAGAAATTTTAGTTGGCCTTTCTGTGCTTCACAATAATTTCCTTTGCTTTATGTTTCTGTAACTATATGGCATTATGTCTATTTTCTAAAGTAGAAATAATGCCATCATATTTTGCTGTCACTAGAGGAATGCAGGATAAGAATTTGTATATGTATTGGCTAAAAATAAAATATGTGTTGGCCTTTGCTTCAGGTTCAATTCTGCACCTGCCTCCATGTAAAACTCTAAATAAAGCTAGGAACAGGGAGAAACACTACCCTCTGCACTCCTGTGGGCATTTTGAAATAAAAACTGCTCATCAGGACTCCTTGATCCAGCTCCAAAATTGTTGGGATGACTCCATGATAAAAAATAGATGGTAGATGGCAAGCGAAAGCAAAAAAAGCCCAAAACCACCAATTCCCCCCCCCCGACATTATCCTCATTTCTCAAATGATGAACAGTCCTGTGAATACATGACTTACCCAAAGTGATATAGAAAAATCTGTGCCAGAGCTATGCAACACTTCAGGTGAAGTGTGCCAAGGCCAGACTGAGTCCTCGAACTGGTTTATCCACAATCTAAAGGCACTGAGGATCCAATGATCTGTGGGAATCTCCTGAGGATGAACATATGGAAGAATGAAACCAGGTGGATAGTAAATGGAAAGATTAAAGATAGTAAATAAAGATAAATTCCCACAATCAGTGTTGTCTGAGACAAGCCCAGAGTTAGGAAAGGAGACCAAGACTGAAAATAAAGCTGAGTATAAGAAAAATGGAACAAGAGAGTCTTAGAAGTCAAGAACACATTCTGCTATAAGACAAAGTTGAAACAGGATATAAGGACTACAAGGTTGGAGGAATGGGCCAGGAAACACTGTAATTTTGGCAGCTGCAACTTTACTGAAAAAGAAAGGTAGAAAACAGAAGGTATAAGACAGGTCTTTTTCCCAGGGATGAATGAAGAGGGTACAATGGTGTCTTGACAGATGTCTGTACATTCTGCGGGGAAAGAGTAAGTTAGATTTTTTAAGGGCCTGGGTGTGAGGGGAGGAAATATCTCTGAGAACCAAGACTGGCAAAATGGGCAATCAGGAGTGCTCTGTTCCTAAGTAAGTCACTACAACCCATGCTGCCCTGCTCTTGGGGAGCCTGCTTAACCCGTGGGGTGCTGCAACAGCCTCATATCCCTTCTGCTTGGGATCATCTGCTTCCTTCAGTAGTGCAGGGAAGAGCCATGGCCAGAGAGCAGGAGAGGTGAGCGGCAAGCTTTGGGCAGGTGGGAATGCAGAATAAACCCACAGCAGGTCATGTCTCTCACAGGCATTATCCTCCTTCCCAGCCATCAATAACAAGCAGTTTTCATCCCCAAACTTGACAGCTTTTCTACAATTTCCTTAGGAGTGACTGCAATTGCCGAGGACTGACACAACCATGTGCAGACCACTCTTCCCAGACTTTAAATGGCTGTGAAAGGAACACGACTCTGAGTATGACTTTCCATGCAATCAAAACCAGCATATTTTTGCAAGCAGAATGAGCCTAGAGACTGAGTTTCTTTCTCCCTGTACAGACTTTCAGTCTTGCATAGTGCAGCTTGAAACCATCACTGTTCTAGCAAGGAAAATAAGCAGTAGATTGAACATTAACTGTTTTGGACACCATTACTACAAAAATAAATAATCAACCAACTTCATCTCTGAATAGAAAACTCTGCAGTGGGAAGACTGAATGAATAACTGACATGATTGCTGAGGAAGAGATGGAAATAACAGTTTACAGTTCACAGGATCTTAATGGATAATCAATGTGGTAAATTAGGATGTGGCTGAAATTACAGATACAGTAATTAAAATTAGATGTGAATAATAGAACAGAGCTCCTCTAGAATAGAATAGAAAGTGCTGCTAGACAGAAACAGAATAATACTGTGCAAATGTAGACAAATTTTAATTTTTTAAGAGAAATTCAAATTGGCAAGAGATGTGTTCAGTATATCTACTGACACTATTCACAGACTTATAATAGGTAGCTGTAAACTATTGTTGGAGAGGAATTTAATTTAATTGCATCCTCTCCTTATGAAAAGTACTTTCTGAAGCACATTTCAAGTCAGTTCTAAGGTGTCTCTAAATTACCATTCAGACAGAGTCTATTCACTTCAGCTGGCCACAGTTTGACCGTACTCTCTTCTTTGGTCTATTGCTCTCTTTTAAATTGCAGAAACGATGTTAGGAACAGAATAGCCATAAACTCCATAGTTCCAGCACAGAGGCTTTTCCCAACCAATGCTGGAGCTGCTTTTTTACCTAACAGGAGAAAATTACAACCCCAGAGAAAGGAGAGTGGTTATCTGCTCTTTCTGTTTCCTTTCAAAACTCCTACTGCAAGTCACTTCTGACAGTGCAATGCAGAATGTAAGGTATTAGTTTCTTCTGCCAGAACAATTCCCATATTTTCAAAATATTCAGGTATAAAGTGATTATGCTGAGTGACTGCACAACTGTAAAAATGGCCAAGAAGTCCATATGTCATTAGATTTCTCCTAAATATACAGGTTCATCTTCATCAGGCTCCATGAACTTGTGTGATTTCAAGGTGTGTGGACAGTATGACTGAAATGCTTTTTTGCCAGATCTGAAGTAGTTTCTCTGTGTTATCAGTGCTAACCATACAAGCTTTAAAGGGTAACATTTTTCTGCTAGAATTCCAAGGATATACTTAAATATTCTCCCCTTTTGATTTTGTAATTTCCAGTGACATGATGGAGGATACCTGTGGCCTCTCTAATGGTTTTTTAGCAGATGGGAATGTCAACAGAAGATTTTCCCTAGATTTGGGTATGTGCTTTAGGAGAGAAAATCCTACAAAAAAACAGTGTAAATTATTTGTTATCAAGATAATACCAAGAAGATAGGAGGACACAATCGTAATACATTGGAAAACAGAAAAATAATGGCCATTACTTTGCAGAAGACCTTTTAACATTGTGCAGTATGCCCCATTCCAGCTGACACACGGCCCTCCTTGTGGGCCTGGGACAGAGATCAAACCCTCTCTGAGGGAACCCATGAGTCTCATGAGTGCATGAGCATCATGTGGCACTTGCTAAGCCTTCTTATCAAACCTAAGACACACAGAAAACCCCATATTTAATCTTAAAAACTACCTGATGACAATAAAAGAGTCTTAAACACATGGGAGGTGCATCTGTAATTTGTACATCCTCATCACTACGCCTCCCAAACTGAATCCTCATAACTCCTCCTCACAAACCAAATCAGAGGCAGCCAGGCTGTTTTATCTCTCCAAGTTTTCTTCAGCCCAAGTTTAGGTAACACTCACAAAGATTTACCTGGGGGTTGTAAAAACCAGTGGGGATGGGCTCCACTAAACCCTAAGGAATATTCAGAGTTGAAGAATATGACGGAAAATTTGAGGTTTGGTATACAAGCAGGATTAAGTCTGTAATATGCCTTTTTCGCCTTTTTTTCTCTTGTACTACATGTATTCTGGCAAATCTTTGGATTCTGCAGCAGTTTGATAATTATCTGTTGTGTTATAAACAATCTTGTTTTGTTTTGTTGTGTTGTTTTTGGTTTTTTTTTAATTGAGCTGTTTCTAATGATTCACAATTAATTACAACAGCTTTAAATTTTCAGTTTAAAGTAGTTTAAATTACTGCCTAGGGTTTTCCCATAGGAAGAGGCATGCTAGTAGTACAGTCCTGGTGAATCAGATTTAATAGGCATTTTGAAACAAGCACAACTGAAATTATGCCCAGAGAATTTCTGCCAACTTCTTAATAGTCCATTTTTATTGTAAAAGCATCTTTTAAATACCTTTCTTTTTTCAAGGATGGAAACTATTGTTTTAAAGTATCTCATGCCAAGTTTTCACTTAGTATGCCAGCTAATAATCTATTTCTTATTACGTAAAAATCATGTTGTCTTTCAAGAAAATATAGAACTTATACAAGGTAGCATGCTGAAAATAGAGGTATTTGTGTTTGCTGTAATACATCCGGTAGTTATTATTTTTATATCACTCCTGATATTTTAAAGTGCTATGCAAACATAAAGTGAATCATAAAACCTCAAAACTCATTATTGCTCTGCCCTTATTTTATAAACAGGGAAAACAGAGCACAGAAGTGCCCTGCCCATTGCAATAGGGAAACAAAATTAGAATTTCTGTTCTCATCTCTCAGAGGGCTCCTGAAAATGCTTTGTAAGTAACAACCCATTTGTGAGAAAATTGCCTTTGATTTCACTTCTGTAATAAGATTTGGACTTTTTCTTCCTTCATGATGCACAGAAAAAAGAGAAAATGTTTACATTTTATTCGTCATCTTGATAAACGTTGTGTATCCAAATTTTTTACCATTCCTCCATTTCAACTTGGAATCCAAATGAATGTTGAGTGCCAGTCACCACATGGTAGCTATACTTGTATTTTCCATCAGACCACATTATGCATATTAGATTGACTTTGAAAGCTTCAATTTGTCCATCTGAAGCCCAGCCTCCAACAGGAGCAGCTGTCCAAAGTACTTATGTCCCTGTATAGATGTCTCTAAAAAGAAAGCGATATACACAGTGAGAAATAAATAATAAAAGGTATTTTTCTTCTGCTTGATTAACAAGAATTAAGGAAAAAAAATTAAAAATTGGTGGGAAGAATGTGAACATATTCATAACCACACCTGGATCATCATAGAATATTATCTTGTAGTAAAAATGCTACTTTGATGCTTTGAATGAGGCACAAAGTAAATACCTTTGAATTTGGTTGAATTAAATTTCATTCAGTTATCTTTTTCATAGATAAACATGGCACTTCATTCTGAAAATCCCTCTTTTTTTTTTAGTTTTAACAGTGTACTGGGCTGGGGCTCCAGTCATAGCTTTGATAGTGGCACCTCTCTTATTTGGCATGAATCCAGTGTGACATCACTGATAATTCATATCACTATTTTCATTTTAGGTAATTCTCTATTTACATATATCTCACTTTTTCTGACTCTGCTGATATCCCCCAATTTCTGAAACAGTAACATGAAAGTATAAAGAAGGGGAAAAATCATTTCCCCAAGAAAGCTCTTCCACAGATAAATTTGTACCACTAGCAATTATTAGCAATTATTATTGCCAGTATTCACATCTTAAATACTTACATAATTATTTATATTGCACTTAAACACATGTGGAGCCAGGTCAGGTTTTAAGATCTCTTCATCTTTGTGTTTAACTTGACCTAGGTATGATTTCCAGACCCTGCTTTAAGCAAGTGTCTGTAGCATGACAGGGGACACCGAGGCAACAAAGATGATAAATGTCAAGTAAAAAAACCTTAAGAAGATATGAATGATTTTCCATGCAGGCCAAGTAGGATGGCATTTAGTGGGCTAAATTTTAGAAAAACATCTCTACTGTAAAAAATTAAAATGGAAGTATAGAAATTATAGAATAATCTGTATTATATGACATGTTAATACTGTTAAAAGTTGGGGGTTTTTTTTAATTCCTGGTGGTGTGCATTCCCATTGGATTACTTCAGAAGTGCAAAATATATTTATTTAGTCAGAAGGACTCCTGCTAATTTTTCAATGGCTCTTGCTGTGCTGGAGAGATTTTGAATTTATATTGTTGCTCTAAATGCAAGGCACTTCTGATTCATTTAGCATTGTTTGGACAGCTGTGAAGAGAAATAAAATGGCACAATATTGTTTCCGTGTGCTGCTTTTGAAGTGACATAATTACTTCAAATATTGCCTGAGATACCCACTGAGACAATCAGGGGACTTAATTTTAAATGAAGCAATATGTATCTCAACACTGAAAGCAAAATTGTGCACTGCAAAGTGATGGAGGAAGTATTGGAATAGAGATCCCTGCTAAGCACTGTGTTATTTACCTACTTGCCTGCCAGAGGTTACATATTTTGAGATAACTGCCAATTTTTATGTCAGATACACTATACATTGCCTTAATTCTATAACTCCCCTTTACAAATAACAGCGGAGATATTTGTGTGCCAACTGATTACTGTTTCAATCTTTCACAGCAGATGCACTTGTTATCATGAACAACATGAAGTTACTCCTTCAGAGACATCATTTGTAGGTTGATTGCCTCCTTAATGTCATGAAGCAGTCTTTTGATTAAAGAGAGAAATGAGAAATTTTATGCTACTTCCTAATTTTACACCTCTCAGTGTAAATGTGTGTCTTAGCTTTCTTTACACCACATTTGGAATAACTGCTAATTTCCCCAAACACAAGGTCCACCTCAGAGGCTGCTCCCCCAGCCCACTTGTCTAGAGGCAAACCTTGTTCTTTCTTTTATCCATGCTGGCTAGCATAATACAATGTCCATCCTTCACAGCCTTCTTTCTCCCTCATACAAATGCTCTGGTCCCATTGGCCTTACAGTAACAAAAGCTGTGTGCCTGTACCAGGCTGTAAAATGTTAGTTTGTCTCCTAGCTTCATGGAAGGAACTGCTCGGTTCACCAAATCATCAGGTCTGAGGCAGAGGTTGGACTGCCAGCCCAAGCAGGAGGAGGGGAACTGTGCTCATGCTGTATGAATTAGTTTGGGACCCATGGCATGGCTCAAAGTGAGCTCTTTTAAGCTTTGTGCTGGAACTAGTAGTGCCCTTGTAAACGAGGGAGTCTCCAGCACTCTCAGAACAAAGGCACAAGCATGGATGCGAAGCCTTGGTGAGGAAACACTGTAAAGCAGCTTTACATCTTGCATGTCCTTTACACTGGAGCTTGCCTTGTCACCTAAGGGTCCCCTAGCAATGTGCAGAGCTTTCTGGGGAGAAAAAGGCTCAGGCTCAGGAGGTAACTTTGTAGTTTTCATAGAAATAATGGAAGGGAACTAAACCAGAATCTACGTCATACCTTCTGGAGTTGTTATGCAGAGGAAAAAATCTTGATTATTTCTAATTTTCATGATTCTTGGCAGTTCTAAACCACAAACTAAAGATTTCGTATTCACAGCATGGGATGGATGTATTCATTTTCTCTCATATCCTGTCACCAAGCAGACAGAAGCAGATACTTAGAAGAAGAGAAAAAGAAAAGGTCAAAAATATAATGATGTTTCT
Organism: Bombycilla garrulus; assembly: GCA_013400315.1. Lineage (NCBI taxonomy): Eukaryota > Metazoa > Chordata > Aves > Passeriformes > Bombycillidae > Bombycilla > Bombycilla garrulus. The sequence continues at coordinate 941,018 of VXBU01003160.1, read as the reverse complement.
TTAGAATATTTTTCTGGCTCTAGAGACGCCTTGAGTCTGAGCTGTTGTCTTTGTAATTAACAGCCCTTACTTTTTTTTTTCTTTTGATTCTTTTTTCATCTTTTGAACTCATGTAGATGCTCTGAATTTGAAAAAAACCCTGCATTTACCTGCACAATGTGAAAAATCAATTTCTTTAATTTTCTCTGAGTCTGCCATCTGCTTACTTCTGTTTACCAGTGGTTATTGTTTTGCCAGACTGTGATCAGCCATTTCCCATGTACCTGTCTGTGCTTTTTTTTTAATGTGGCACTTTTCCCTGCTCCTCACTCCCAGTTAATGCTTACTTATTAAAGGTCCAATCTTTTAAAAAATAATTCCAGCTTTTGAGTATTTTTAATATACTCTTTTGAACAGCATAGTTTTGAATATGCCTGTCACACTTCTCATGATCTTTCCCAGTTATATTCTGTATTTTCTGAGATGGGGAGATGAGAACTGCCCACAGCAGTTCAAGATGTGACTAAACCATGGATTTATGCAGCTGGATAATGAGATTCTCTGTTTGTTTCAGAGGCTGTTCTGTCTTAAAACTGATTACCAGTGTAGCCTTGCCAGCTCCTGTATGCATGTTGTTTGGAGACCTGTAATTATGTAAGTGTCTCAGCTTGCATTTATGAGGTGCATAAACAAGCTTCTGTCTTCTGTGACTAGAGAATACTCTGCTGGAAGTAAAACCTGTAACTTTGAAATCAGGAGCTAAGGGAAAATAAAGGTGCATTATTTGGGGAGGGGGATTATGTTTAAACCTGATTTCATAATTTGAAGATATATGAAACACTTGCATGCATTTTATTAGTATTGAAACATTTTGTCCCACTTGGCATGCAGATTTGATGAGCTATCCATCTCCTCACCCTGGCTCCACAGCTGGCACAGCCTCCACATCCTCCCCACCATCCATCTGCAACCAGACTGTTACTGAGAGATGTCCTCACACATCTGACCTCCCAAATCTGCCCAGAAACAGTTTGGGAGAGCAATGGTTGACCTGGGATGGTTCAGAAAGGTTCTACGGCCTGCAGTCTTTAGGTTTTGGTGTCATAACAGTATTTGGAAAAAAGAGTGGGGACAATAATCTTTCCATGTGACTCCTCATTTTACTTGTGACAGTGACATGTGAGCAGCTAGAGTCCTTCCTGAGGGCAAAAGTGCTGCTGATTTTTAAAATTAATTTCTACTCCTTCCTGACTGTATTCTGAGGATCATGTCTGTTTGTTCTAATTCATCAAAGTTAAGGTCAGATAAAGATGCTAAACAATACCAGATAAAAGTGCTTTTATCACATACTGTAAACCTATAGAAGGAAATAAAAAAAGTAGAGAAAACAGATAAGCAAGGGTTAGAAATAACTCTAGGGAGGAAGCTGGTATTAAAGCAAGGTCCTTGCTAATAAATGCTAGACAATTTAGTCTGAAGTACTTTTGCTAAGCTGCATAAGGACCCTGTATGATACAAGTGAAATGAGAGTTCTAATGTAGCAGGTACTTATTCTGCAGTCGTGTTCTTCTTCATAGAACTGTAATTAACTGTCTTTTTCAATGAGTGCTATTACTATTTGTATTTTTACTGACCCTTGAATCCTATTTATACAGATGTAATGCATTTTTGGACTGCTGGTATCACTTACTAAATGCCTAGAAAAATATGAATTAAAAGTAGATATGCTGTTCTAGAACTAACTCAATAAATAATGTAGCATGTGCAAATAAAATGTCAAGATTTTGATTAGCTTTATCCAACTTCAGTTTCCATTAAGTCTTCTTGGGAATGAAATAGAAGGAACTTCAAGGTGAAGTGCATATACCTATGCACACACATGAACCTTCTTATTTACACATGGTGGCTGAAAACTGAAAACTAACTTAAATTCAGTCCTATCATTCCCACTGGAAAATATAGACCTCTATTATCTCCTACATTCACATATCTTTTTGTGATGTTGCATTTTAAAATAATTACTTTGAAAGGTAATGGCCATTTGTAAAATTGTAAAATCATTACTACCTGTAAGGGCAGAGATTCTGAATTTCCAAAGTAGTGATTGTAAGTCCAGGAGGCTGAACTCCTGTAAATTACAAGTCACACTTCCAGTAGTTTAGTCAGGAAGGTTCCACCAAAGCACAATGATTATTTTCATTCAAAATTTTTTTGCAGCTCCACTTTACACTTCCGTCTTCTACTGACCTCACTGACTCTGGAACACTTTCTTCTTTACATATTTTAAAAGCTTTTTACTCTTTATAGCCATTTAGCAAATTGTTTCTGGAAATACTTTCTGGCATACAACTGATTGCATACAATTATTACAATTATATACAGAATTCATTCCCTTTTATAATTATTTGTGCTTTTTGAAGGTGCTTTTTTTTGAAGGCAATATATTTTCTAGCATTTGAATTGGTTTTCTGCATGTCTTTATGAAATCCTAATTTTAAGAGTCTATCTAGGTTCTGAATCACCATTTGGGTCTCATTAACCATTCTTCATGACTTTCAACCATTTTTCTTCTCGTCACTAATCTTTTAAGATGTGCTCTTGTATTTGTTTAGATCCTGTTTTTTAAAAGATGTTTATGTCAGACTATTTTGGTTTCTTTGGTTTCTTTCCTACAGAGATGACAACCAAATGGGTCTTGTCTCCTGCTGCTGCCACTTGAACCAGATCCTGTATGATGCTTAAAAGTATACCAAAGGTGTACTTCCCTTCTTGTAGACTTTCTCATCATCTTCTTCTTTATAGCTCCATCATTGATCATGTCTTTAAAAAAAAAAAAAAAAAAAGAAGTGGGTTTTTTTGTTTTGTTTTGGTTTGGGTTTTTTCCTGACTTTTAATGCTTGTCTTCTGCTCTCTGGATCTCTTTTATATCCCTTACCATCTATAGCACACTTGTGTGATCAGTACTGTAGAAACTGTTCCTACTAAGGCAAAATACTTATGAGTAAAGATTCAGATTTCTACAGAATTTACCTTGTTTCACCTGAATTTTTCTTCAACATCACCCTCCTTCATTACTACAGCCTGCTCTGGCAACCTGATAGAGTTAGGCAGAATGATACTGTTAGGTATTCCCTTGATCATCTTCCCCACAACAAAATTTTGAAGTACCTGTTCCAGGAATGTAATTGTTTAAAGACAAGTATTTCACTGCAACTCCATCTGTGAAACAATGTTCTTGAAGTTTCTTAAGAGCAAAAACCGAAAGAGAACACACTGGGAAAAACAATGGAAATGGTAATTGGTTTAAATCAGATTTCTTCTCATGAGCCCTCTTCAGTGACCAATAAAAAATTCTGTTTGTGTTATTAAAGTAGAGTTTAATTATAAGCTGTTTTGCTGCCTGGAAAGCTAGACAGCATATAGAAAATTCCTAATGACCAGGGGCTTATAAGAAGGCTGGAGAGGGACTTTACACAAGGGCATAGGGTGACAGGACAAGAGGGAATGGCCTTAAACTGAAGGGCTAGATTAGAATTAATATGAAATGGTTTTCTGCTAGGATGGTGAGACACTGCAACAGGTTACCCAGAGAGGTTGTAGAGTCCCCATCCCTGGAGGTGTGCAAGTACAGGCTAGATGGGTCTCTGAGCAAACTGGTCTAGTGGAAGGATCCCTGCCCATGGCAAAGGGGTTGGAATGAGATGATTTGTCTTCCAACTCCAGCCATTTTATGATTCTATGGCTCTATGAGAGCACTGAAATTCAGGCAGACAGTAACAACTGAGGGTGCAGAGTCTCCTCCACTGAGGACCTTACAGACAGATAACATTGTGCATGAAGGATATGGTTCTACCTCAGACTGGCAAGCTAAACCACATCATCTCTTCCAGCTTTACCTTCCTAACTACTTTGATTTAGTTAAGCTTCCTAACCAGCTTTCAAACTTACACAGTCCAGGTAACTCTTGTGTGTCCCACAAATACAGCCTGACCTTGATGATGTTTTGATTTCCTCTTCTGTAAAATGAAGTTTTGGGCCACAGTAACTAAGCATGAAGGAGAAAAACATTTAAAATAAACACTCTTTGTAGTAGAATTTTTAACTATCAAATTTCAGATATGGAAAAGTTAATTTCAAAATAGTTAATATAAATAATTTTTCAATTGTTACAATTTAATATCCCAAAATTTGTTGTATATTAATTAAAATGATGAGAGGAAATGTAAGAGACACATAAACTACTGAATTTAAAACATTAATTAATGAAATCCCTTCATTTTAATAGAAGGTTATGAATTAAAAATGGATCAGTAACACAAAGAAAATGGGGAATCTCAAACAGTCCTTTATTTGTGTTCAAGTGATGCTGTCACTGAAGTCCTGTGATGACACCTGGAACTAACAGGAATTGGTATGAAATTTACCCCCAGATTTAGTATGTAAATTGAGTATTTTTGGTGAGGCTCATGCTAACTAGGAAAAGCAAGACTGAGCATAACCCACTTCAAGGAGCCACAGCTGCAGAGAATGTGCACTCAGGTAAATCCAGCACAGATGTGGGGAGCAAGGGACCCACACCCTGCTTTGCATTGCTTGAGAGACAGGATGGCCCACAAAGAGGACATGACCACGGGTGACAAAGCACACAGGCTGCTCTGGCTCTTCACAGTGCCTCTGCCTCCATCCCTCCCAGCTTCCCTTCCTCTTGTGCTGAAATGCAGACAGTCTCCATGGGAACCAGCACCTTCCCTCTGACAGTGCCTTGACACCCAGGGTCACTGGCTCTGCAGCTGTGTAGGGACCACTGCAAGAGAAAGGAATAAGAAGGGCTCTCTTCCAATATACACTGGAGTTTTTTCCAGCCCAGTATTGGTAAATCAAATTTTTAAAATGGAAATACTAAAAATACTAGGAGCTGTTAATTTTTCAGCTGAAATAAGACTAACCAGCTACCTCATCTAGCTTTAGGAAGTAAAGGTCAGTGCTTGACTTAGTGATGGCTTTCCTTCCCCACTGCAATCTATTATGAAAGATTGCATGTCTGGACACACATGTATTTCTTTCTGAGCAAACCACTTGGTCTAGTTGAGTCATTAAGAAGAATATAACCACAAGACCTGAAATTATTGCCCCAAAAAATGCTAGACATAAATACAGAGAGGGAGAGAAATGGCCTGGGGTTTTTTACATTGATTTCAAGTGACAAGAAAACATTTAGTGCAATAGTATCAATTAAAGGAAGACGGATGGGGAAGTTGTCCTTGCCACAGTCTGCTTCCTTGGGTTGATAGCCTATTTTTTTTTTGCATACAGCTACTGTTTAACTCTTATCACTTCTTCACAGATCTACCTACAAAAGTGCATCCTATTATGGTAGGCATCCAGTGCTCCTGGAGGCTATTCTACAGGTAGATGCTGTAATCCTGGAGTACTGCTGGATGGTTTCCCCATAGAACACCCTGAACAGCAGTGTGTGAATACACTGATTTACCAACACAAGACTTTGTACGAGTTAAAGATACAATCTTCCAGTATAAAGTATTGCTTTTGTAGTGCAATGATCTTGATATCAGACCACAAAAAGCTTCATTATCAGCAAAACTCTTTAAAAACATGCTTGCTGTGTATTCATCCTCTTTGCAGTGATACTGACTTCCAATAGGTCTCATGATTATAAGCAAACTCTTTTTAACATGGCTGCACCAGTCACCAAAATGAACAAAATTCTCCCTTTTTTCTATTCAGATTGGGATTCCCTTTTCACTTGCCATGACAGATATTTACTTAATTAATCTAAGTTTCCTGTCAAAGTGTGCTTGATTAATACTGTAACTGACATTTCTGACTTTAAATACCTCAGAATAAAGCACAAAACTTCACAATATTCCAGGTCTGTATTCTACCTTTTTCTTTTTTTCATAATAGCCTTTATGATATAATAGGTAAGAGATTTTTTCCTCTCCAGTATACATAAAACAAAAATTGCCAAAACATCTATTTTGTGCTGAAGCTTTTGTGCTGCTGGAAGTTCTACATAGAGAGAAGGAAAATAAGAAATAAAAATAACAGAAATGAAATAGCAACCAAAAAACATTTCTATCTCTGCCATAAAAGGTTCACTTTGCTAGCAAAATAAACACATATTTGACATAGATAGAAAATATGAACAATATATTTCAATTTTTACATTCTCTGTTGGAAATACATTATTAGCAATATGATTTTTCGTTAATAACACTAAATCAGAGTTAGCCATTAGTTACAATATCTTAAATTTTTAAATACTCTGGTGAAGACAAATTATTTCTACAGAGGTACAAAATGAAAATCACAAACTGCTTCATTTACTGGTAATACTTTGCCTGAACTTATAAATAGAAGAGTGGAGAGTTACACAGTTCAGCCCTGAGAGATGTTCAATAGCCAGAGCAGTGTGCAACTGTCTAGAACAGCCCATCTTCTTTCTGGACCATCCTGTTAAGTACTCAGCCCTGGTTCCAGACTGGTCCTTGGCAGAATGTTCAGAAGCATTGACTGGCCCCAGGCATGTAAGGATGTGCCCATAAACCTGTGTGCCCCCTTCTCTCAGCAGGTGGGGTGGGCCTGCAGCCTCTCAGGCAGGTCTCCATTTGACATCCCCAAAGCTCCCTTTCAGTAGATTCGGACAACTGCAAGGCAAGTGACCAAGGAGCAGGAGCACAGGTTGCAGAAGGATTGAATTTAGAAGAGGGAATGCCAATTGTGCATGGCCAAATGTCAGCTGATCCTTATCCCTTTAATAACCAACCATACCATCCATGAAGCACTTCAAAAGACACTATTTCCTGGTAACTGAGCTGCAGTACAGCAAAAGTTAACTCTTTTCCCTTAGATAAAAAGTACTGTGACATATTAAAGAAGGTCCTGACATTTGGTAAGGCTCTTTCCTGAAAGCACTAGCTTTTGTCTGGAGGCTGAAACCCTGATCCTGCAGAGAGTGAAATGAAACCTCCTGAAGGCTGATAGTTCTTCTGCCCAGTCCTTGCAGGATGGCAGTAACACCTTGTTTTTCTTCTGTCAAAATAACCTGCTGCGACCCATATTCAATGCACATAGCACAGGATCACTCCAGGTGCAGCATTTCCTCCACCAAGGCTTACTGCCTCTGACTCAGCCAATGATACAGAAAGCTTCAAACACTTGCAAGCAAATTACTTTAAGTACTTTCTGCTGCTAACAACAGCAGCATGAGGTACCTGAGAACAGATTTATCTGAGCCATGCCTAGTCAGACTTCTGTCGCCAAGTGCAACACAATCTCCAGTGGGGCTAAGGAAGTGCTGGGGCTGCAAGCACAAAAGCATTAGCTTCAGTCTGCAAGGGCTCACTTCCACTGTTCCTTTCTTTTTCAAATAGCTTAGTGGAGATAATTGCTGCTTGCAGCCACTCTCCCTTGTAAACTCATTTTCCTACAATCTGTAGCATCCTGCTTCTTTCCGTGTTTGCAAAGATGCTTGTCAGTGGAAAAAACCCCAAACCTGGTATATTTCTTGCCTCAGACCCAAATGGTGTAGAAGACACGCACACTGTCAAAAAATAGCTATGTCAGTGAACAGTTCCCAATAAATCAAACACAAGTAGTAGTCTTTGCCTGGCAATGCTGGCTACATGTATTTGCTCTCATTAGTCCATGATATTTTGCTCTTGTTTTCACACTGTGAAAATTGCTGTATGAATCCACAGTGGGTCTTCCATCTGGAAATAATACATATTGCTATGACTTTCTTGGGAGGAGCAATCACTTGTAGTTTAGTCATACTGTGTCATTCTAGGGCAAGCAGCATGTTTACAGTATAATGATATAATAGAAATAAACCTGGCATGGTATAGTTATATGCTGATCTGAAAAAAATTATGGCTAATAGTACATGATAGCCACTAACTATGGAGCAAAGGGTGGAAAAATGGGTGAAAGACAGATATTTGTACAAAACTTATATTTGAAAACTTTTCCTTCTTTTTACAATTGATTTTATAGTAGCTCACTGGCATAGACAGAGATTCTTTTTCACTGCAGGTGATTTTGTTGAAGGCTTTTAAAGGTACTATCAATTTCATCTTAGCTGTGTTTTCTCTGGCTGGTCTTTCACCTGAGCTCATCAAATAAGACAGAGGAATCCACAGAATGAATGAGAAAGAAGGAAAGTAGAGAAAATTATTTGGCTGAATATGGGTATGATGTTTGGAAAAATAGATTTTTTTCTAGAACTTCAGTGGAAATTATTCTATAGACTGAACTGATACTAGGGAAAGGGCAGTGTGACCCTATTTTGTTGATTCCATTTTCTGGATGAGACATTATTGTGCAGCATTGCTAAAACCTGATTCTTGGCAGTTTTTTCCCGAATAATACTATTTTTTTAGCAAAGTTCAAGGTTAGCTAAGAAGCAAAATATATCATTAAAGGACTCTTTGGCTTCCAGTAGGATCAGTTTTATATCTCATCCTGTTTTATTTCCTACTCCTTGGTAGTGCTGTTGCACAAGTGTGGAGTGAGTTTGAGCTCACTGTGTTTCAGGGTCTATGTGTGCACTGGGCATTTGAGCTCTTGCTACAAGAAAAGAAACTCTTGTCACCAGGTGATGGGCGACCTGCAAATGGTGCAGATGGTGTCTGTGGAAGAGGAGTTGCATCACCTCCTGGGGAGCTCTGCTTCTTAGATCCTTAGAAAAAGCACTGAGCATGCAGGCAAACACCAATGTAGGCATTGTGTTATGGTATCATAATGCGGTCAGTTCTCCTCATGTCTGGGTGCTCAGTAGGGAGTGAGCTAGTCAGAAATTCCCAATACTGTTTTCTGTCTACTTCTGACCTCACTGTAGTTAATGGGAAATCTGAATGTCCAGCTAATGGTCCAGACTCTTCTACAGCCATTGGGAAAGAGTTAATTGCAGGCAGGGAAGCAGTTTGGCATTAAGACACTTGTACTCTGGTGTAGTCAATCACACCTTGGAGTGGCTCATCCCTTTCCATCATCTCTAGGAGCATTTCTGGGGAAGTGGCTTTCACTGTATGCTGAAACTACCAGGTACCATGATGAAACTTACCGTATGCCAGAGTCTCTGAAGCAATAAATTGACCAAGAACCTCAGTGTAGCTGGTGGCAGAAGCATCAGTTCAGTATAAGGAGGTCTTTTAAATCTTCAAAGCCAACCCAGTTGTGTGTGTGGGCTATCAGAAATATGTCATTGTACTCATTTCTTGCTGATGGCTGTGTCAGAGGCTGATGATTAGAGGCATCACTCCAGGGAACCACCCTCACACTGAGTGCCCGAGGCTGCAAGCAGCACCACGGCCTGTGGCATGGCACACCTTTGATTTTGGTAGATAAGGCTCCAGATTGCTGAGGGTAACCTATGCATAGTGGACATGGATGAAAAACCCAACACACATATAAAAGAACTTCTAATATTAAAAATGTAATAGGGATTATGGCTAATATCTGACTAGCCGCTGACACCAGCTCATTCTGAAGTCAGATCAGTGGCCATGCTTATGTCAAAAGTGTGATCTGAATGTGGCCACTGCTCCTCTCCAACCTGCCAGTAAGCAGCCAATGGCAGCATTTGTTCTCCACAAGATCTTCTACTTGCAACTCAGAAGACCCATTTTGCTATATCCACAAAATAATAGAAATATGCAGGGGCTACTGAGACAAGGGGAGTGAGGAAGGTTTCTTCTATCACTTCTCTATATACAGATGTTGACACAATGTAAACTGATAATAGTCCTTACAGAACACACTGATCAATATATGAAACATTATTTGATGCTTCTCAAATACTGCAAGTGCATATGTTTAAAAAGAGAAATTTAAGTAAAAAAACAAACAGACAGATATGCTAGTTAGATGCATAGCATTGCAGCTTTGAGACCTGTGGTTGTCTTAGCTATATCTACTGTCTGCAAGCAGTCCTTCCCAGTAAGTATATTCATTGCATCTTACTTGAGCCAACATTGCTCTATATTCATTACCCTACAAATTAAATGTGAAGAATTAAAATTGGATAATCTCACTATTTTGCCATCTGTTCCTCAACTTGAAAGTAGCAGAACATCAAGCTGCTTTGTGGGTTTTTTCCTCAAATATTCATTACAGACAACAAACCACAATAGAACCTCAGGCACAAAAGTTTCAGGACTGTGTCCAAATTCAGACAGGTTTATTGAAAAAAGCTTTGGAACCATTGTAAATTCAGGAAGAAAACAAAGAAGTGTTTTCTTCTAAACACAACTGGAGCTGTGGCAAAAAGAGTCTGCATGGTACTGCCAAAACCAGGCACCAGAGACTGGAGGCTTTGATCCTGCCAAACCTCTGGGGGTTTGTGGGACAGAGAGCAGTGACAGGATCTCTTTTTTTTTTTTTTTTTCCCAGGCACAAGGAGTGCTGGCAAATTAGAAAAGGTGGTAATATAACATTAAGGGTCTTCATCAGTCTTCATGGAAGAAAATCAGCAACCTAGCATTAGAATTCCTGGGTGGTTTCTTTGTTAAGACAGTGAAGCTAGAGTGATTCTTTTTGAATATTTTGATAGATAAACATTTTCCTGAAGTTTCTTGTAAAAAATACGTTTAAAACTGAAGATACCCAAGTGTAATCTTGGTTACCTCATTAAAAAAAAAATATATTGTTTTTAAATAACTTTTCGAACTATTTCCGAACTTCTGAATTTCAGTAAATGCAATTGATCCTAATATTTGGTATCACCTCATATTCCCAGATTGGAGAAATGGCTGAAGAAAAGGCATGCTGCCTTTCTGCAGCAATTAACCAAAAGGATAATTAAAATGCATGTAAAGTTAAAATACAGATAAAAATTTTCCTTATTAAAAGAGGTAAACCAGGACATCAGTGTCATATGACACTATCCCTAGAGATCCATTGCCTGATGGGAAATTCAGCTCTCAACAGAGGCCCAATACAAGTCTAATTTTAGTGTAGAAGTTTTTTTTTTTTTTTCCAGACACAGAGTGAATCAAGGCTAAAGGGGCATAAAGGTCATCTCTATATTCTCCTTTTTGAGCTGTCATAGCAGCAGATCTGATTACTGCTATAAAGGATCACCTTTAATAATTGTAGTAAAGGATCAGCTTTGCTGAGGGGCAAATTTCATCCTAACGTAGAGGCCAGAGGCCTTGTTCCTGTGGCAGAAGAAGGTCCAATATGACTGCAAGGAAAGGTTAGTGACCCTTATTAAAACAAATAGACTATACTGGGTACTTGGAATTCCCAGTAACTTTTGTTGCCTTTTTTTTTTTTGTAGCTTCCATTAAAGCAGGATTTACTTTTTGATCTCTGCAAAATCCTCTTCTGAACCCTATAAATCTTTAGTATCATGATGACCACATAAAATTAACTGCTGTGAAGCTGTGATGGAGAAACCTCAATTACTGGGAAGCACCTGGATAGGAAAGGTTAATAGGAACTTCCAAGGGAAAGCATATACGAGACAGAGCAGTTATAAAATATTGTTTCTGTGATTTTTGTCACAACAAATCTCTGCCTGGGTTCTCTGTTGATGTCCACCTTTGCCTGCACACCCCTACAAAGGCAATAAATTCTTGTGTGGCTACTAATTACTGATTACATTTATGTACAGATTCATCATCTCCTCCAACAAAACTTACCCATAATATGTTCTTTTATTCTGATGGTTGCAAGAAATTTTGTGCCATACTTCATATATCCTTTAAAGACCCTGTCTGTAGTAGTAGTTTGAAGTAATTTTAAATCATGTCTGATTGATACTTAAACGATAGTGCAAAGATTAAGAACAGACATTGGTGTCTTAAAGAACTTCAGCAGAAATTCACTCTATTAAACGATTTACAAGAAGAATAAAAGGTCAAGAAACTTGTTCTTAGCGCATCTCTGTAGTCTGAAGGTCTGTTACACTCTGAAGTTTCAGGCAACTGAGAACAAAAGCAAACCAAACTGTACAGCACCTAATTGCACCTCAAGGCATTTTTTTAAAGGTTACAGCTGGAGCTGGACAGGAACTGAAAGATCTGATGAAATCCCTACCCTTCCCCACACTCCATGGGGATCACAGATGCTGGAGCTGAACTTTGAAAGTGGACCTGCAAACAGTTGTGCTTCTTATTCATTACACAACAACAACAGCAGGGAGAAATCTCCAGGGTGGGAAAGGGGTACAAATAAACTTTTTAACTGGCACTTTTCAAATTCTGGGCTGACACACCAGTACATTCCTTTGTATTCTGATTGTTTCTAAAACAAGACAGGGAAGCTGATTTGAGGGAGTACAAATTACTTGAAGCATATCCTATTCTCACGTATTTGTAACCTCATGAGGTCATCAGTAAAAACAAAAAGTCCCTTCCTGGGGCAGGATCATGAGTGATAATATAAGGTAGGTGGCTTCTGTGCGGGAAAGGGCCATTTAAAATTGCAATTTGTAGTTCGTGATGTGCAGTGGGCTGCACATGTGTATGTGTGCCTGTGTGTCCATGACTGCCTACATGGGGAGTTTGACTCCTTGGGAGCCTTACTTGCTTCAAGCATCATCATCCAGATGCCAGAAGCAGTTATCCCTTCTCAAGCATAGCTAAGATACCATAGTATGTTCAGCTGTAAATATGGTAGAACAGGTACAGCTGTGTGGTCTGCACAGGTGTTCCTTCAAGGGAAAATGAAATCTGCAGAGCAGAGACAGCAGTAATGCCACAGGGAAGAGCATATTTGAGTTGCATTACTGTCCTGGCAAAGGTTTGTTCACGTGACACCCTGAATCCTTTGCTGTGTGAGGGTTTGATGGAGCCAACAAACAAGGGGGACTTTACCCACAAGTTTTTGCTACACCAACAACAACAGAGTAATGTACAGCACCTCAGAGTTCTTAACTGGGTCCAAGGACTCCCTGAGCTCTTTACTGGGAAGGTTCAGTAAATAGTTACAGAATCTCACAGTTAGTTTCCCCCACACCACTTGGTATTTAAGATCACTAAACACAAATGTCCAGTTCAACGTTTCTTGTTGGTACCTTTCAGCTGTGTTCAGGTTTGACATTGCCAGGCTGGCCCCAAAGGTTCCTGCTGCAGCCCTCTCAAATCCTTTGCCAAACAAGATGAATAGCTGTATGGACAACCTGCAGAGCTGTGGAAAGGTAATCAATGCCTGTCTCATTCTCCAAATGCTTTATGTGCTTTCACAAGTAGTGTGACAGTCAATATCCAAACGGGAGACCATTGAAACACATTGTCATGCCCTTCTGAGCAATTGTTTTGGTTTGCAGATGGCTTTTTCTTGCCCTGATCTTTATGGCAAAGCAAGCTGTGTACTGCCAGTCTCTGCCCAGATGACATGATGCATCACATTTCTTACACGCCCCCGCGGCTAAATGTGGAGAAAACAGGCATTAAAAAGTAACCAAACCAAGGGGAGGCTGTTGGTAAATGAAGAGACACCAGTCTCAGTAATTTATTTAGGTGAGATCCCTGGATTTTAGTGGTGGGGAAATAGAAGAAAATGACTGGCAATTAAATTCCTCTTATTTAACTTTAGTCCTCCAAAAAACATCTGGTCTGAACTATTTATTTGGAATGCAGCCTCAGTTAATGGGAGAGACACACCTCCTCAAAATGTGATCTGTGCCTTCATCAAAACATGTCTCAGTCTGAGAACAATGTACCCATTGTTCCATATGGGTGCAGGCATTTTTGACCAATTGCCAAACTTCTGCCAGGACCCCAGCAACTATGGAAAAAGCATGGACACACAGATTTAGTACCGTAGTCTCTAAAGATGATGCAGCTTAAGCTTCATTTCCAAGGACATCTCAGGTAGTGAAGAGCATCATGGCATTGTAAATCAGGAAACTAAGGCTACAATGTGTCTGTTGCCTCTGAAAGCGGGATTCAAGGTCCTAAACTGCTTGATCTTTTGGGAAATCACAGCTACTTCGGAAAGACCTTGAAATTAATGATCCTTTCACTATATTGCAGCAGCTTCAAACACTGTGTTAAATAATCTGATAATTTGAGAAGTGAACTGAAGGGTGAGGTTTTGTTTTAATATCAGCAAGGAATATATATCCTCATCAAAACAGTTTCATAATTTTCAGGTAAACCTCTCAGTAGGGAATCAAGTTATTCCTTATAATTTATTTTTTGATGGAATAAAATGTCATTTTAAAATGTAATGCTATACGTTATAAAGCACTTTCTTCCCCTTGTGACCTGTGGAACAGGACGATACTCATCTCCTCCACTCCCACACATCAGGAGCCCTGTGCTCTACAGCACTGATTTTTGAATTATGCAAGTCTGCATGAAGGTCTGTGGAGTCACACCCAGACTCAGACCTGTACAGCCCATTTCAGGATTTTTCTGTTTCTAAAGACATGGCAGGAATGTTTTAGAGAGAGACTTGAGCTTACATCCTTTATGAACAAGCCTAAAAAATAATATAGTTACATAAACCCTAGCAAGAAATGTTCAAGAGCATTTGATTGTTTCAAGATGTTTTCAGGTTCACATCTCAAGGTTTGCCAAGGTGTTTGTGGTTTAATTTAGCAGCACTGAACAGTAAGTGCTTTCAGCAGCTGCTTACTGTGAAAGAACATCTAGAGTGTTGTACAAGGTCTAGATGTTGCATGTCTTTCTGCACTTGCAGAATTAAAACCTAAAATTATTTCAGAAACTAAAATCAGGATTTTCAAGATCTATAATCAGCGACTAAAAGAATGGGAGTGGGGGGGAGGAATGGGGAATTTAGAAAATACAAAAACAAAGGGAAAAAATATATATTTATCATGTTGGAATATTCTGATTAGGTGGGCCTGAATAGGTATATAGTTGGAAATTGTACATAATATCAAATACAAATGGAAATGGAAAAATGGCCAGGAGAAAAGAAGGAAACGGTAAGAACAACGATTGCACTCTCCCATTCTCTACCCATAAGTATTAGATGGACAACAAAGGAAGAACCCAGGGAAACAGTGGAAGTGCTTGATTGTGTCAAGCACATAATCAAAGATCAGTGGAAACAATAAATCTTGACATTACGAAACCACACTAGTCACAAATTCATGCAGCTTCTAGGTCTTGGGAGATTAAATCCTTCATAAGGGATTAGGAATAAAGCACAGAGAGTTTGTATATGAAAGTGTGAAGAATGTACACAGACTCTCCAAGGATACAGACATGAGCAAACCTAGTGAATAAACTCTCTTATATATGCAGAGAAAAATAGTTCTCCAAGTAGCAAAGATCAAAAAATTACGAGGAAAGAGAGTGCAAATTATGTGCAAAATGCACAAATAACAAACCAGAAAATTATAACTAAAGGAAGATTTTTGGGGGAAGAAAAAATTACTTCTCATCATTAATTCTCAATATATTGAGTCATTTACAGTAACTATAGCTAGGGAAGTAATTATGTCAAAGTTTACAGAAAAGAAAGGCCTAGTGAAAATGTACTGAGAAAACAAGTAGTGGCTCACAGAAAGAACTTCAAAATAATGTTATGGTAACAAAAAATAAATAGTTGGTAAGACCATGTTGGCACTAGGTACAAAGACAAAGCAACAGCAGCCACACAAAAACAAATGTACGATGTAAGCTACAGTATATAAGTGAACACAAATCTTCAACAAATCAGCATCAAATTCAGTGATAGCTTGGTCATTGAAGTGCTAAGATGTACTCAGCCACAGCACAACAAGGAAAATGATGCAGACTGGATGAAAAGGCATCAAAAACACTCATAAATTATGGCTTTCACCTAAAACAAATATCAAGTGCCGATAGGTACCAAACCTGGATGAACTGTTCCCGCCACTGACAGATTTACCCATCCATCTAGAAGGGCAGGCTGAGAGGCACCACGCAGCACCCTGGCACTACTGTTGTCACATTAATTTATTTGGAAATTCAGGCAAGCGGAGGAAAGAAAACTGTTTATGAAGTTGCTATTTAACTCTATGTGAGAACACAGCTTTTAGGATAAAATAGTGTAATTTGGAAGAGGAAATTATTCACTCCCTGCCTTGCATCTCTCATTACTCTCCCCATATATGAACCTAATCAGCATCTAAAATGTATTTGTACTATCGTTATTATTTTTCCTTTTCTTTAAATCTTTTAATTCATGCTGATAACTTCTGTAGGAAAACGCTTGACTGTTCCTGTTATCTCAAAAACATTACATTTGAGAGATGATAAAATATTATAGGCAAGCAGAGAAAAAATCTGTGTGTTTTGTGAGTCTAAGTGAAAATTCATGCCTAAAAATGCCACATTTTTTCTCTATTTGATACCCTTTGTGGCAGTGCTGAAACACTGACAGCTGACATGAATTCAGAGGCAGCTGAAGAAACCGCTGCAGTCGGTCAACTGAGCTGGCCACAACAGTGGCTCAGTGCTAGTGTCATCAGTTGTTTGGCCTGAATGGCTGTAATTTTAAAGTCAATCAGATTTGAAATATACCTGACTTAAGGCCTCGGTCTGGGATGTTTTCTTTAAGAAACCCCTTCCTCACAAAAAACCCAAAAATACCAAAAATCAACCAAAAATCTACCTTCTCAAATATCTCAAATATTGCATAAAAGAAGAGGAAGACAGAAGATGACTGATATACCAAAAGACTCAAGAAGGAAACTCAAAAAAGAAAAAAAGTCTATTACAGACACAGAGAAGTAGTAAGCTTTCTGAAGGAAGCTTATTAAGACACTTTCCATATGCTACATTTCCGTCTTCTCCTGCTTAAAATGTTGCAGGCTTTTTATTTCACTTATGAGACGGATTGAGCAGTTCTGGTTTGAGTCACACTCTTTTCTGTCTTTCTTTTTCACAGAACAATTTATTCACTGTTACCATGGAAATGATTTCATCTTTCCAATAGTAGGATTCCAGCCCTGCAGTCTTGGTTTTGTCAATATAGTATCCAACCTCTAACATCCCTACTTTATTAATGCCACTGTTAGATGAGACTATTTACCCATATTAAGGAAAACAAATCTTTCAAAGGATTTAACCAATTAAGGAAGCTGGTGCTCCATCATTTCATAGCTTTGTGCTGCAAAGTTGTGACCCCGCACTATTTATTCAGGCTCCTCACAAGGCACTGTATTATCAGTCAGTTCTGTCCCTCCTTGAACAGGTAATGGACAAACACTAATGTAACACAAGGCTTCCCATTTTATTTTTCTTATTTTTTACTTTTCCTTTTCTTCCCAACTTTATGGGAGATTTTTCACACTTCCCTGATAGTCTATTAGAAGAAAACAGAACTGGAATTCATGGGTTTTTATCCATACCTTTATGCTGCTGTTACTGACAGACTTACCCAGGGAAAGACATACTCCAGTCCTTCTCTGAGCTTAAATGGGGTTTTCTGTTTCATAAGGCAGATGAAGTGGCACACAGAACACTCTGAAACCAGCTGACAGAGAGCAGGAGCAACACAGACAGCCATAACATGACACAGACACAAGTACTCAGTGCTGCATAAAAGAGGCATCATTTCCTCACAATTTGCTATGCTTCAGTTGTGACTCCTTTGTAAAACACAAACTCCAGACACCACTCTTGTGAATTAAAAAAAAAAAAAAAGTCAGCAGATTTCAAGAGTCTCTTTGGGAGTAACTAAAGAGTGATTTGAAGTTCAATCTGATATTGTTGATTTCTTTGCAAGAATTGTCTGCCCAACAGCAAAATAGGAGATTTCTTTTTGAAACATAATAAATTTTGAGCAGTTTTATAAAAATATTCTGTCTTGTCTTTGTGGTTCAGGCAGAATTCTTTTGGGCTTCTCCAGCATGAGGCAGTAGTGCACAGCAGTCAGATCAGCTGTGGTGCCATTACTCCATTTAAAGCCACTTCTAAAAGCCAGCTCAGCACTTCCTTAAGTTTCCAGCCCATCTTGTTCAACTTTCTGGTGTGTTTTGTTCAAAACTTAACTTTTGGATGAAGTACATCCATCTTTCATTAAAAATGCACTCATTGCTCTTCCTTCTGAGCACAGGTATAGCATGAGATGAAATAGCTTCAAGTTGCATTGAGGGACATTCATATTGGATAGCTGGAAAATTTCTTCAGGAAAGGGTTGCCAAGTATTGGAACAGGCTGTTCAGGGAAGTGGTGGAGTCACCATCCTTGAAGGTACTTGAAAGCCACGTGGGTACAGGGTTTGGACTTGGCAGTGCAGGATTGATGGCCAGACTCAATTGAGGTCTTTTCTAACCTCAATGATCCTAGGTTTCTAAAAATTTCTTTTTAAGAGTAGCCTCTTCAGAAAGGGATAAATTACCTCATTGATTGAATACTTAAAATTAGCAAGGCAGAGCTGAGGAGTGTGAATGAATGTGTCATTTTAATACTTTGGGGCTTTCTGTGCATGGCATGTCATAATATTACATTAAATTTTCAGATGTCTTGTTGCCTTCCATGGCAAAAAATAGATAGTGAGAGAAGAGAGGAAACCATGAGAGGCAAGAAATGTCTGGACAAAAAGACTAACTGTTCCAAGATGCTGCACATTTCAATTATGTCATTCCCATTTTTTCAGGCTCAGTGTGAGACAGCTGGTGGAACACAATGTAGGGGTGTACTGAGTTCTGGGTTGGCTGCCTCTGCCAGTGGCGACGGTCAGGATATGATACATGGAGCTGGTAGCTCCAGTGGTAATGGTGGTGACCCTGATACTTCCTGTTGTATTTTCAGCTGCTTGAAATTTTGCAGACTGTTAATATCTTGGGTGGAAGTTTTCCATGCTGTCTTTTTGCTTCCAAATTACCTCCTTCTTTCAAGTCTCACCTGACATAATCTGGCTATTTCTGATAGAGAAGCTTCCTGTTTCATGCCTAATGCACAACAAAAAATAGCTGGGAAGAGTGGAGAACAGTCCCGCTGAGTGTGCTGCCATGCAGTGGGACCTGGACAAGTGGAGAAATGGGCAGACAGAAATCTAGTGAAGTTTAGTAAAAGAAAATGCTAAGTCCTGTGTCAAGGGAGAAGTAATCCTGGCACCTGGACAGGGTGAGCAATGACTGGCTGGGAAACAACTCTGAAAGAAGGACCTGGGGTCAGGGTGGACAAACAACTGACCTTGAAATTGTGTGTCCCTATGGCAAAGAGAGCCCACACCAGTCTGCACTGCATTAAAAAGTACATTGCCAGCAGGTGGGGAGAGGTGATTCTTATTATAAGAGAGACATCTGGAGTGTCAGGTCTGGTCCTGGCAGAGATATGGAGAGACATGGACCACTAAGAAAGGCCACTAAAATGATTAAGGGAGTATCTCACATACAAAAATTGGCTGAGAAACTGAGACTATTCAGCTGGAAAAAGAGGAGGCTCGTGGACCTTACCCATGTGAATAGATATCTGATTGGAGGTAATGAAGAAGAGGGAGTCAAGCTGTTCTAACTAGTGCCCACTGACAGGAGAAGGAGCTGATGGGTGCAAAACTGAAACACAAAACTCCCTCTGAACACATGAAACCATTTATTTAGTGTGAAAGATGTTGTGGAGGCTTCATTAATGAAGATATTCCAAAAGCAAATGGATATGGTTCTGGAAAAATTTCTCTAGCTGATTCTGATTGAGTATGAGGTTTGAATAAGATATTGTAAATGAAGAAACCTTACCAGTGCTAAACAGAGCATTGGAGCAGAAATTTGAAAAGCCTTGATAGGAAGACTCTTCTGCTGTCAGTTGTCTTCCAGTTTCCATCAGAAAATTTCTAAATTTACAACATGTTATTAAATTTGCAAGTCATCAGTAGAGCATGACTGGAATTTGATCAATAGGCAAATCCTGCAGGTACCTCCTGTAAGGAGCACAAGCCATCTCTGGGCTATAGGTACTGTATAAAATTCACCCTGCTCTTCTTTTTCTGCCTGGAGCACTGTGGTGTGAAGCTCAAACAGAGAGAGCCACCCTTCTTTCAAGCTTGCAAGGCTCTAATTGCTGGTGCCACAGATGGGAAGAAGACTGAGAAGCCTAGCTTGACTACAGCAAAATGATGTATCCCTCACAGGGAAAAGACTGCCAAAGCAAGAGAATGAAATGGAAAAAAAAAAATCCAGTGCAGAGGAATTAGAGTAACAAGGCTGTTACAAGCCTAGGAGTGTTTGGGGAGCATGGAACAGTCTGTAACCAATTGCAGATGTAGGGCAAGACCAAGGGACAAAGTCACACAAAACCTGAATTGCAGCATTTTGTGAGTGTAATATACTTTAGCAACTAATTTCTGTATTTTGAAGTTGGTGCATATGAATTTTATAGTTTAGTTTTGAAGTTTGTGCATATCTTCTCCCATCCCCCAGCTATACATGTGGATCCTCCTCACCAGGCTCATCAGAAGAGCCGTCTTATGATGCTTTGGAAAAAACAATCATAATATATAAAGTCCTATAGGATCTTTTGAGATAAAATTCTCTAGAGTGTCCCATTCATGTCCTCTTCCTTACTTTGTGGAAGTAACTAGTCTTTTTATAATATTCATCCTTGATTACAGGGTGTAAGACTTTTTTCTGACTAAAGAAATGGTTATGAAAGAAGGCTAGGTTTGGGTTTTCTGCTTTGATGCACAGCAAACATGTAATTTTGCTACCGGTAGCAACAATCAGCTTGGAAAATGATTAGGCTTTTAAATGACTGGGCTTTTTGAAAAAAACATAAACAGGAAGATGTGGGTTTTTCTGGAGTTATAGTGACTGCACTAGAAGGGAAGAGACAGCATGAGTGATACTCCTACAGCAATTTCCATGTGGATTCTACCAGGTCAGATGAATTCCTCTAAATTTATGAAGTTTGCAAAATTTTGATTGAGTGTAAAATTTCAGTCCTGATGATTTTCAGGGCTAGAGTTGGATTTTACCAAACTAACTGATAATTCATGAACTTTTGAAAGGTTATTTACAATGTTGAGCAATATTCTCATTTACTCTAATTCATCTCATCCGGATTTGTTTGCCTAATAGTTTTGCATATCTTTACATTCATTACAGTCCATTAAGGTAAACCTTTTAACAAATACTCAGTTCGGCACTTCCCACTTGAACCTTATTCTTTTTCAAATGTCAAACTCTTCAAAGATCTTGTTGTGAAAGGTCAAATTTCTATGAAAATCATATCCAACAGTTCAGCTCTGGCCTGGAATGATAACTTATACAGAAGTCTTATTCATTTCAAGAGGAATCTCAGAGAGAACTTTGAATGTTTTGGGATTTTTTAATTAAAGCTACAGTTTTCCGATCAGGTTTCAGTACTCTCACAAAGGCTAGTGTGTCTACTGGCCAAGTTTTGTCTAACATTGTTTCCCATGACCAAATAATGGCCCAGAAGATGCAAAGGCATTTCCTTGGGCTTTGGTGATGTACTCTGCTCTTGCATTGTGCAGAGCAGACCCACCAGTCTCACCAGTGGTTGTTCCTCCATGACCCATGTTCATAAAAAGGGTATAAAAAGGCTGTAAAGACCTGCTGTTTAAGAAGGGGACATACTCAACCACATAAACTTGGTCTGCTGTGCGTTGAGTTTCATAAATACTTTCATAAGGTATTTTATTTTGTCATTTGTTATTTTTGCTGCTGAACTGCCTGGTTCCTCGGGTATGACTGTACTCTGCAAATACACAGTAAAAAAAATCCTTGCCTGAAGGGCCTTCTAGCTTTAGACAAAAAAAAATAATAAAAACCCCCAAAAAAACAACACCTGAGCAGCAACAACTTACAGAAAACAGACACATGGGCAGTAGAAAACAATTGGTTGAAAAACCTCAGAAAAAATGTTGCAAGGTAATATGTTTGCAATTTTTTTATAGCCACACAGCAAATATGAGATTGTGCATTCATGTCTATGAGGTTGTGCAGACACCTGGGGCTGAAACCGTCATTTAGGGAAGCTACTAATGGTAGCTATCAAGTGGTAAAGACACTTTTTAAAGTCCAGGTGAAACTGGAATAAGAATGTTTATTGACTTAGCTGATATTTCAAAAATAAACCTGTGAGGAAATACATGAAACAAAATGGCACTTGATATCACATACTGCCTTATGTTATTCTCAGCTTTACTTTTTCACATGCATTTTTAAGCCTCAGTAGTGCTCCTTTTTGTCTTTTATTCTTGCAGAGTTGTCATGGCCCTGCACCTTGAAACTCCAATAACGTTTTCAGGGCGAGTTCTCATGAGACGCAACCACCATTTTGCCCCTCTTTATCCTCACTCCTTACCTCTTGTTTTGTAGACCTTGAATCATATTGGAGAAAACTAGCATTGATTAACAAAATAAAGATCAGCTATTTAAACAATTAAACAATATTATCCAATAATTTATGTGCACAATAGCTAATATTCAAAATTTGCACCTGCTTAGTACATACCCCTCAGAGCTAGCAGCAACAAAAGAGGAAACAATGGAGACTAGGAGTGGCTCAGAATGAAAAGTGCATAATGATTGGAAAAACCATGACAAAAATCATCAGGTATCTTGCCATCTTCATCCTTACCACTTGCTGCACTGGACAGCCGCTGCCTCCCTAGAGGCAGTGTCCTGGGGCTTGACTCTTCCTCTGTGGTCACAGGGAAGAAGCTTCCCTCTTTCCTTCTCTCTTTCTCTCCCTCTGTTTCATTTGAGTTTTAAATATCCTCTGCACTTTGATGCAAAGGCTGATTATCTGACTGAAGTACTCCCAAACATACACTCTGTTATAATACCCTCTACATTTGAATCAACAAAACCAATTTCTATCTTTTCCAGCTGATTTGTGGTGATCCTTTAAAATCCTCCTCCTTCAATGACTTGTTGACAATAGCCTTAGTTTTGCTTTTGGAAAATGCTGCCAATATCTGCACGGCATCAAAGGATGACAGTTGCAATTTATTTATCAGCACATTAGGTTTTAACCACAGCATGCCCTCTCATCATTCAAGAAAAAATTACAGGCTAGAGTCTTATAGCTATATCATTTCTATGAATAATATGTATAACTGAATTTAGTCCATCACTTGCTATTATTCTGTCACAGGAATGTCAAAACAGAGGAGCTGTAAGGCAAACAAAAGAAGAAAAATGGTAGTCATAAGGCAAACCGTTTCAAGAGAGAAAGACAATCACAGGTGGAACATTCATTGGAAAGTGGTTTTTAACCAGGTACTAGGAAAGTAATATGGCTTGTCAAGACCTGATACAGAAAGAATATTGAAAAGCTAATGGACTTCTCCTGGAAGGCAGGTAAGAGAATGAGGCTGTAATCCTGTTTGGGAAGAACAGACTGATGGAGAACAGGCTGCAAAGGATGGCCCTGGCAGTTGGATTGGTCCCCACCTTCCTCTTAAAACTCAGGCACATAGAAAAACCACTACCCTGTTTAGCACTGTTGCATACTTTTGTCTGAGGAAAGGAGAATTGTTTGAAGAAACTGTCTTGAATCATTCCACATGACTGAAAACCAAAGCAACCCATTCATCTTTCTCAGTAGTCCAATTACAGGCTTCTGTCTTCAGATAGCTGGAGGAAGTGAAGCCCATCACGGGGAAGATGCCCGTGAAATGTGAGATGCAGTTCACACTTTTCCTGGGACCTTACTCAAAAATGTCTGAGCAGCTAGGTAGACATATTTTTATTGCAGCAACTCAGGATATTTCATGGAATTACTATGGTTATTGAGCTAACTTTATTGCCATGCTACTTCATAACCTGCAGTCCCTTCAGTCTCATCAAACCCTCGTGAGGTAGGTCTATAGGTTCATTTATCCTGTATTACAGGTCAAATAAGACTCAAGGCCCCCAAGGAAATAATCAGGGAGAGTTGCACAGCTCTAGGACAAGCTGATAGGTAAGAAGCCAATGGAAAAAACTTGTTTGTCTTTTAATGAAGTTTGCATAGCCTCCAGAGCTTGCTTCAGCCTGAGAAGGAAAAGTACATTTTTCAGTATTTCTGTCCTTTAAGAAAAAAAAACCTAGAATATTCCAATAACTGAGGTTCGAACAGAGAAAGTTTCAACCAATAAATTTTGAAGAGCTTCAAGAATGGAAAATCCATCTTTAGATTCTAAAGGCCTTCATAAGCATGTCTCTCTTTGCTTCATAATTGAGGTTTCCCATAACAAAGGTGGAAAGAATCTCTCTCTTGAAGTTCTTCATAACTCAGCATCAGCCAACAAGCATTGTACACTGTCAAAATCCATTTTTTTGAAAACAATGAATTAAAGGAAATAGTAATAATGATGGTAGAGAAACAAAAACACATGTACATTCATAAGTACATATGTCAAAATTTCTATTTGCCAAAGTACTCCTGGAGCTTTTAAGGCAGAAAAAGTTTTCAGTTTTTTTAAAGTAAAGGACAAAGAAAAAGCTAAACTGTTGGAAAAAAACTTGGTGACTATAGAGCTAAACAAAAAAAACGTTTCTGCATAAAGTATTTTGAAATGTAAACTTCTAAACAAGTAGTGATATTAAAAGAAATTGAACCATGAAACTGAGATGTTGCTCTGTATCTCAAGTAATCTCTCACACTATCCTAACTTCCTTATTTTTATCATTTTATTGTTAATGTTACAGATATTAATAATAATAAAAAATTAAGAAAATACTCCTTCTTCTTGAAAAAATTGTGAACTTCTAGAAGGATTTTAAAATTTGGGATTCATGGTTTTGAATCTAAATTTGGAGAATAACATCAATCCAGAATTTTCCTTTATATAATCTTATTTTTCAGAAGTATGGGGCTAGTCTTTGAAGCAAGTCATAAAATAAAAAGATCTTGAACTTTTAAAGCAAGTAGATTTTATTGGGGAAAAAAAATAAATAAAAGAAATAATATTTGGCTTTCCTCTAACAACCATTTATTTTTTTAGTTTGAGTTTTTGAAAACTATTCAATTATTTTTAGTCTGCTGTATTTTATGATGTGCTGCCAATGATACACTGAAATGATATCAAGGTCATTTCTTGTGATTGATGTAATCACTGTCCTTCTTTAGCTTTTTACATTTTTGTGAGCAGGAAATCCTGATGCTGTCAAGTCAAATGACTACACAATTTCTAGAGATTTACACTGCAATCCTCCTTAGGCAAAAAAGTAAATATTTATTTCACTCTTGCACAATCTGCTCAACATGTCCACATTGAATAGGCTCTCTTTTACCAAGACAATGAATCCCTTCTCTCTTGCCATATTTCATAAATTCTACAAATTTGCATTAAATCAACATATAAGCATCGTGAAATTGTTACAATGGCAAAAGGAAGCCATTGTTGGCCACTCTTCATAAAGAAGGACAGAGTTTAGATTAATTCTGATGGTTGTGATCTATTTCCAGGCCAGCATAGAAATTGTTACAAGCCCTTACTGCTGTTTTAAATGGACACACTTTAAAATAGATACTTCTATGAGGCCACTTCCTTTCTGGCTAATTTGAACCTCTTTATTTTGTAAGGCTGTGATGTATGTTTCCAAAAGTTTCCTAAGAAAAGGGTGCACACCCTTTCTTTAATTATTTGACATTGAATAAAAACAGTTCTTTTCCTCTCCTTTAATGGCCCAAGAGGAAGAGTTCTGTGCTTCAAGGACTTTTCTGAGAATCAAGTGGTCAGTTTTCAAGTTTTAATTCTTTTCCAGTGTTCCCTAGTGACTAGAAATCTGGCAGCCTGGAGTTTAAAATCCACTGCTCTGAGTTAGGTGCCTCAGTTCCTGAGCATTGTATAGGATAAATTAGCTGTAAGAATCTGGAATAAAGAGCTGCCAAAGTTGAATTAATGCTACAGTAGGAATTTTTCCATTATACAAGACTGAGTGGTTGAAATTTAGATGCCAAATGAAAGAAAATCTCTGTGATTATTGAATATCACTTAGTTTTCAATGTAAAAATAAGTGGGAGCAGGAAAAGCCCTACCAGAACTATAACTCTGAAAGGGAGGATAACGTGAGAATGTTAAAAGAGCATTTCATCCTGAATCACAGATGATCACTTCCAAAACATAAAGAAAAGTCAGAAAAAAAAGATGCCTTTTTTTCCCCCTACCAATTTATGATTTCTCATCAACTATGTATTTTCAGGAGCAGGTGTCTGTGAATCCTTTTAACTGATGCTGAAAACACCAGAGCTCCACCTAAAGAAAAATGTATGAGAGGAACACATTTTAATAGACTTCAAAAGGAAATTGAAAACACAGAAAGTTTGTAACAAAGACTGTACAGTTTAATTAGTTGTTTTGGATAATCATTTGAGCTATTCTATTTCTTAAAAAGAAAACAAAGCAGTTCAATATGAGACCAAAAAGCCAAAGGAAGTGCAGAGGACCTCAAAAAAAAGCAATTAATATTGACTTAGTAATTTTACAAATACTACAGAAAATTACCCTTCCAAAATAGTAAATAACTTTTCTATGACTTAGCTCTTTAAAAAGACTTCTTCAGCAATGCCTCAAAGCCCTGCTAGGAAAACACAGAAACCAGGGTTGAGGGACTAAGCATGCCTAAGGGTCTTGGAGCTGGTTGGGAAGAAATTTTGCTGCAATTGACAAAGACTGTGTCTCCCCAGGCAGGCAGCGCAGCCCAACATGGAACTGTTGAGGGAAACACTTTGTATGAACATGTTATCTGTTTCAGGAGGGTCTCCAACGTGTTTCCTGTGATGTACATGCATTAGCAGCTGTAGTGAAATAGATGCACACCTAGAGTTTATCTTCCAATCTGGTTTTAGCCAGACAGAATCCAGTTTCTGTCTTCCATGAATATTCTGTGATATGAAACAGAAGATGGGAAGTATAAGACAGGGTTATTGTAAAATACCTAGTCCTGATCTGAATTAAAATGCTAATGTAGATACATCTAGAGTCCATCTGCACACAAGTAGATAGGAGATTGTCACTGTCTGGACAGGATTCTGCTCCGAAATGTTCACTACATTCTTGCTTCTTTGAATCTGCAGGCCTGGCATGGAGGAAGCCTTCAGCAAAAAAACACGGCAGCATTATTTTTCCTTCCTTCCAGTGGAAGATAATAAAACTCTTTTCAGGGCTGCAAAACTAGTTGAACTGGACAATCTCAGAGCAAATATGCAGTTTGGGCACCATTTATTCAGAACCTAGATGAAGGGCTGACTGTCTAGATTGTTCTTCATGTTGGCTGTTAGCGTATGAATTGGTGGTTAGTGTGCAAACTGACACATGGCTCTTCAAAGTCAGAGAAAAATATTTTTTTCAATAGGCCACTGATTAGATGCGGCTGAGTCAGAAGGGTATGAGTCACCACTCAAATGACAAGTGTAAATTTAGAGCCGAGAGGAAGGGAGGAGGCTTTTAAAAGCAAACACATTGTTTGAAACTGAAGAAATTGAAGCCAGGTCTCCGCCACAGGATTTTGCTGGCATACCATGTATTGTCTAGAGGTGTTAGAAAATCACCCACAGAGTTGACACTGGTCTGTTGGCAAAATCCACAGTGAAAACATGGGGATGCTTGAGGAAGAGTGTTTGTCAGAAAGCTGTTGCTGTGCAGCTGAAGGATATAGCTATGCTGATAGATAAACATCCTGGGACAAGATGGTCTATGCAGGTATAGGTGCTCCTGTTTCAAACCGAGAATCCCTACGTATAGTTTCAAGATCCTGAATGGATTTATGTATGAGCTAGCTCTCAGCTGCAGTGTGTGTTTGAACACAGAAAGATCTAGGTGCTGGTGTAGTGTAGTCTCAGAATGCTAGTAAAGTGAATTGTTTAGGCTGATGTTTTGGAGCGCACTGTCTCAATTCCCCCCAAATATTGCTTTAGATGCCCATGTTCTCTAACATCCTTTCAAGAAAATGGGAGAAAAATGGTCAAGATAAAACAGTTAAAAGGTGGCTTTGCAATAAATTATCCCAAAGTATTTGCAGATCACACCAAATTGGCACAGCATGTCAAGTGAGATCTATCAGGGCACCCACCTGAGTGCCAATGAATNATATATATATATATGAAAAAAAAGATAAAAAGATAGAAAACCTTGGAATTTTAAAGTCTGTTGTGGACCACAAATTGTATGACAGGACTACAATGCACTGTTGTTATAAACAAAACAAATCACCATACCAAATGAACAGGAGTGTCTTCTGCAGAACTTATGAAGCAATTAATCTTTTTGTCTCTGTGTAGCTTGGGGCTTCACCAGAGAAGCAGCCATACTGAGAAGAATAACAGGCATACTGAGAGATTTAGAAAATGTGATCTATCCATCAATGCAGGGGCAATTCAGGGGTTTTTTTTTAATAAAAAAGAAGCATAGGAGAATATGATAAAAATTCACTATTGAAAATATACTGAAAAGTATTGAAAACATAGAGAAAGGGTAGTGATAGATGACTTCTCATTTCTAGACAATGAAAGAAAATAAAAATTAATATTCTGAAGGACAAGATACAGTTTAGATATTTTGAAGTGTGTTCCTAACACAAAGATCAATAAGCATCAATAAGCTACCTAAGTTTTGGAATCTTTATTACTGAAGGTTTTAAAGATAATCTCAGGAATTCTTTGCCACAGAGAATAACAGGATTTTTAGTTCTCCTGAGAACAGGGACATGGATTAGCTTTCCTACAAAACTAACTTCCAACTTTGCTATAAAGAAAGTTGACCTGACTCTTCTTGTAGGCAAGGAGCAAAACCTCAAGGGGAAATAAGCAAGGGTTCCAACAAGAGTATTTCCAGTTAGGTGCAAGAAATATTTTCTTCCTGTGGACAATTCACTGCTGAAACAGGCCAAAGGGGCTGTAGACTCTCCAAGTTTGGAAGTACTCAAAGTTCTGCTGGACAAGGCCCTTGCTGCTGCTTTAAGCATGGGGTTAAACAAGTGACCCCCAGAGATCCCATCAAAACTCTAGAATAGAATGGAATTCTGAGATTCTATGATACCTGACTCTACTGTTAAACTTACACATGAAAAGGGAGTGTCATATCACCCTGGGTGTAAAATATGNTTGCAATAAATTATCCCAAAGTATTTGCAGATCACACCAAATTAGCACAGCATGTCAAGTGAGATCTATCAGGGCACCCACCTGAGTGCCAATGAATATTTTGATTAATGGGAAGGTTGATGGAACAGGATCTCTTACAAAGTGTGTAGACATCAGTGCACAAACCAGACTGTAAACACCACTGAGGACAGGATTAGAATTCAAGATAATTACTTGAGACTGGAAAAACAGGGTTTGAAAACAGTAAAAAACAAA
>VXBU01003160.1:826734-910951 GCA_013400315.1 Bombycilla garrulus | reverse complement strand
TCTCCAAGTTTGGAAGTACTCAAAGTTCTGCTGGACAAGGCCCTTGCTGCTGCTTTAAGCATGGGGTTAAACAAGTGACCCCCAGAGATCCCATCAAAACTCTAGAATAGAATGGAATTCTGAGATTCTATGATACCTGACTCTACTGTTAAACTTACACATGAAAAGGGAGTGTCATATCACCCTGGGTGTAAAATATGACTTTTAGTCCAGAGAAGAAAAACATTATCTGCTGTCTGAGATTTCTTCCGTAAAATAAAGTTAGTTATTTTTCTTAATTACCTTCAATCTACATAAATTAAAACCAATCTGCATTAAAATATCTTTCATCTCCTCACCAATTCCCTCCCCTTCCTCTTTAGATAACCAAATTTATTAATATTTTTAATCAGAGAACAACACTGAAAAGAGCATTATCAAAAGCTGTCTTTGGGAAGTGACTTAACTGATTTGCCTTTGATCCCTGTCATCAAGTAATTAGCTTAAAATTTTCAGTGTCAAAATGGCTGGGGAAAAAAATAAGAGAAATTACCTTTTACTCTGTATTTTGGCAGAAGTGTTAGCCCCACACTTGAACTGAAATTGACTACATTACTATGAGGTAATTAGGAAAGCAGGAACTTCTTTCACTATAACTTAGTTCTCTAGTGTGCAGGATTAGCTGTTTCCTTCATAGTTATTATAAAATGTTCTTTGGACACATTGTTTTCAATGAAGAATGAGAATATTGCTGCCCATCAGCTAGAATCAAAATGTGCTCTTTGCTTTTTAATATTTCTTTAGACTTATGTGAGGGTAGGTCCAGATGGCATTTGGTCCAGAGTGATTTCAAGTGAAGCATTGGGTGAATTTCAGTTCTGACTACCTGCCCAGCAGGAGATGGGTAGGTCAGCAGGCAGTCAGGTGTGACTGCAACAAGCTTCCAAATCTACCAGAAGGCCCTCTGCAGATATTTGACCAGTGAATTGAGAACATCATCAGTCAGTTAGGAGGATGGTCCTATTTCCCTTCACTGAAGCTGTAGAGAGCCAGTTAATCTTATGTCAGCACTGCCGTCCAGCAAAATGAGGCTTCCAAAAGCCCCCAGAAACAGCCACAGACATGCAGAGAAGCAGTAATGTAAGAGACACTTGAAAACACGCTTTGAAAACTTTTAGAAAAACTGTAGAGCAAGATGCCTGCATATGCAAATATGTATTTTTATATCTGGTGGATCACAGCACAGAGGAACAGGAAGAAGGTTCATAGACGCAAGAGGATTTCCATAGAACAGTGAGTGGAGTTTCAGAGCAGAGGAAGGACAAGCTAAATTAACTTGGATTTCCAGCAGTTCTCTGAGGACTGCTTGAAGAAGTTAAATCTGCCCTCTTCAGGTGGCCTCTTTCCCAGGAGAACTGCAGTCAGTACTAAGTGAAAATACTCAGGGAATTTCTTTGTATTCTGAGAACAGATCTTGAGATAAAAGAATAAACCTTCCTAGCACCTTCACATGCTTTGGCACAAGCTTTTACACACATACAGGCTTTGGGCCAATTTGTGAATGCAACAGAAAGAAGTCTGATATGCTCTTTAATATGCTCCCAGCACCTGCCTGTTCAAAATGCAGGGAACCAAACTAACTGAGCTACCCTGAGAGCCCCATCACCCACAGATCCATCCCTGTGCTCCCACTACTTGCATTGTTCTGAACTCAGCACTTGTGAGTCCTTTTTATGAGCCATTTTGATTTGGTCTGGCAGAAAACTAAACCAGAAGAAAACACCTGCTCCTGGGTGAACAAGTTCAGGCAGCTCAGAGGGGGTTCATCTGCTCAGGGTTGGTGTCACTGCAGCAAAACAAATGACAGCAGAGGTCTGGCACAGATGGAGGATGACAAGAGATCTCTTTGTTGGGAGCTGAGTGACAATTCCACTGCTTAACAGATCTCAGACATATTTCTTGGGTGCCATTGGCTCTTAGGTAACTTTTTCCCTCCAGAAACTGTAAAGACAGCTCAGAGTTACACATCCAGCTTTTAGATGCCTGCATGAGTGTATATAAGCCACTTGTACCTCTGTACATCCCCACCCTTAAGAGGTTCAGTACTGCATAGCTGATATGTTTGCAAGAATGTCCCTAAAAGGGTGGGAAGAAGTCTGAATTCTGTCTGCTTTTAAAGTACTGAAATCATGGGGCTCCTGCACTTACTCTGGGAACCAAACACGCGTAGCATGGACGCACAGACATGCAGAGGGTAAGTGGTATTGAAATTTCACCCACTGGGGCTTGGAAAACTACAGTTCATCTCATTTGTACAGCAAGACTCTGGCTGCCTTTTTTAATCAGATCCTCACAGTCAGATTACTCACAGGCACTTAAGTGAGAACAGTCTCGGTTCAGCTAATTATTTGAATTAGTTTTTCTTTTGCCATGATCTATAGAGAGCAAAACCTCTTCAATCAACTGCAAAAAATCTACAAGACACAAATGTGAACACTGGAAAAAATAAATAAATAAAAATATGAGAAAATGTGAAATATCTGCATGTTTTTACAATCTTCATCTCCTCAAGCTACACAACTTCAGTTCTCTGAAGTGAAGCAGGTTTCAAATGAAAACTGTTTCTCCTCTATTGAATCAAAACAACTTTGTGGTAGGAAAGTGACTTCAGGAAACAGTAAGTGATGCTATAGTCACTACAGACACCAGCAGATGGCTTCAGAACACGGTCAGCTAAGCAGGAGTGTGAGTGTCACCCACATGAGTAGGTGGCCAGGCAGGTAGCATCCCACTTTTATTTTTAACAGGAAATTCTTCTATGCCTTTTATCACACTTGGAGGACAGTATCTCCCACTATATTAACAGGTTATGGTGAGGCCTTGACACATTTCTTACCCAGAAGGAACACTGCTGACTCACTGGTGCCCCAGAGCAGACTTATTTTAGCCTGATAATGCTTATTCTCGGAGCGGAGCACAAGGGGATCTACTATAAAGCCTTTTGCCTGGGACTGTTATTACCAAAACAGGCAAACAGGAAGGTAGGAATCAGGTAACCTTTTAAATCTCCAGGCAGCACTAAGTGGTAATGTCATAGGGCAGCACTAAGTAGAGATGTCTTCCCCATTTGAAACTAGCCTACCTATATCACTGCAAATATATTAGGAATAATGATATCGTTTGGACCTGTGCAATGGGAAATAATTACAAGTAAAAATAAATTACTTGTCTGTCATTGTGTTCATTCCCTTTTTTTTCTAGATTACCTATTGACCTGGTATCGTTCACTTGGCAGGTTGCAACTGGAGCGTGGAGGCTAGACTTAATATTTGAGGAAGCAGAAAATACTTTATTCACATGCCAAAACAGATGAAGGACTTCCCCTCAAACGAAGTTAGAAACACAAGTTAAGAAAATGGGAAATAAAAGTTAATTTTTTCAGGACTGGAGGAGTGAGTATTTCAAGGATGGGGGTTGTCTCTCTGCTTTTTGTCTCCACAGGTAGCAAATATAACACCAAGAATTGATGTGATTCATAATCAGACTTACTACACATTTGGCTATATCTATAAGGATGCTAATGCACCTTGCAAGCCAAAAAGAAGCAGCCCATAAACGCCAGCACATTTTACCACCCATAGCTTTAGAGGCTTTTGTCAAGTCCACCATATAGCCTGTCTCCTTTAATTGCTCAAAACTGACTGCTAGAGCACAACTCTGGCTGGAAATAAACTATATTACACAGCGATTTCAGTTCATGGTAGCCATGGAAACACCAAGCAATAAGGCTTAAAAAAGGAAATGGCCGTAAAGGGCAAAAATGTGCATCTTAAATCTAGACAAGTGATACAGAGGAATTTTGTTTCTTCAGAAGGAAATTTTTAGTTTCTGTTTTAAGGCAATTAACTTCTTCCTTTGCTTCATAGAAACTAACCCCCATACATTTTTTATATAATGTGATTTTTGTGGCATGTTCAGTATTTCTCAAGCCCAATCCTGAGCTTCTTCACCTGTTGCACATGCTCTAAAGCTAGCCTCAGTCCCCTGCCTGTAACGGTTTTGAAATGTGGATTTAAATATTTTCAAAGATTTCAGATCACTACTTTTATTAGTTCAAATTGATAGTGCATTTTTTGCTCTGTGGGCAACATTAAAAGTCAAAGGAAATGAAATGGACCAACAGCTGCTTTTCAAAGAACTGCATAAATTAAGTATAAACAAACCGGGAATCTGTTAGGCCCATCAGTTTCTGTAATAGGAAGCAGATATCATTAACTTTCTTAGGCAATCATCATACAGAAACCTACATATTTGATTTTATTTTTGTTTTTCTACCCAAAAAGCCAGCTGCTGCTACAGAAGAAAATTATACTGGTCTGACATGATTTGCTTTCAGGAAATCCAGGTCTACTGCTGCAGCCCATGTCTAGTTACTTTTCCACGGCTTCTAATAATGTCATTTTTTTGTTTGTTTTTCTCTTTTTTTTCCCCCCAGCAATTGAAGTAAAACTGACAATAGAATAATTACTGTGTTATGTCTTGTATCCTTTTTTGTTCTCTTTACTAAAGATATAATCCATTCTCCCCAGGGGCACAAAGTTGCTACCAGTTCCAAAAGACTTCCTTCCTTTAGGTCTTCATGCATTATCTTAAGATAAAGTTTGTCAGATCAGGTGATTTAGCTAGCTTACTCTCTAATTTGTAATTTTCATATTGCACTTGGAGGTCTTACCTCTTTTTTTTTGTCCAGAGCTGTATTAGGTCACAGCTGACCTTTTCGGTGAAGACAGTCTCAAAACCATGTATACAATTTGCCTTCTTGACATTCTTTGTTCTTGACATTCTCTTTATTCACTTTTCCTGTCCATTAGCTAGCAGAAAAGTATGAATTTTGGTTTGTCTTCCTCTTCCTTTTAATATAGTGATTGGAAGTTCTGAGAATTCCAAATCATCCCTGATGCTTCTTCATGTCACTGTTCATACTTTGTCCTTCTGATCTTGTTTTTATTTGCTCAGTTTGTCTTTTTATATTCATCCTTACTGCTCTGATCTGGTTTCCACTCTCTAGTCTCTCTTCTTGGTTTGGATGTTAATGAAGAGTTCACAGTTTAACTGACCTGATCTCCTAGTACATTTTTTATCCTCCTCCCTTGGGACAGGACTGTGCTTCTCCCTTTAGTAGTATTTCCTTGAAGAGCTGCCAGGACTCTTAAAAGCCTTTGAAAATGCATTGACATTTCCAGAAATGCTATGCAGACCCAAAGATGAATAACATACTCTTTAACAAAGTTTCATGTGCTATTAAGCCTGGAAAAAATGCTCAGACTACATGGCTTCAGGAGATGTCAGGCAAATAACCTTCAGTTAGGTGTCCCCATTAAATCCTTCTAAAAACATCCTTAGCCAAAGTAATTTTTAGCACACATTCACCAATGAAGTTCTACTCTAAACAGACATATCTTTAATTAGAGAAAAAACTGAATTTCCTTTCAGGAAGAGAAATTAAATTAAAATTAAAGAATAAGAAATATTTATTTTTTAAAGATAAGCTGAAACTCAAAATATTTTTATTTTCTTTAGTCTTTTGTTTACTTTTGCTTTTTTGAATTGTTTTGATTTTTTTTCTCAATCTAATCTACATATTTATAATCTATAGATCATTTCGTTAATTATTTTGTGAAAAACTGTATGAAGTCTGGTAAGTTTCCTTTTCATTTGAAATTGCTTCCATTTTGTAAATGCTGTGCTTAATGAATATATTTTCTGTTAGATGACAGTGGCTCTTCTACTGGTCATTATAATACTGTCACACTGAAAAGGCAGTCACTCCTTGTGATTTTTTGTAATATACAGTCATACCAAACATGTCAGAGAATAGATTTTAGTGAAACCTATTTTTTATCTTAAGTGGTCACTGCAAAAATTCTTCACGTTACTATATCCTGCTTCTTCAACAGTATTGATTAAAAGGAGATGTGATTTCAGTAGGCAGGGCAGTCTTTGATTTCAGCCTCTAAACCAACCCATAGCTATGAGCATATCTGATTTACAACTCCTTCCCCTCTAAAACATGTTCATTCACATAGGTTACTGAATTTATTTTTACAGCACATTTCTAAATCATTATCACTCTTACAGGACGTTCAGAGAATAGGAGGCCAAATGAACAGGGCAAGGCAGGGTCACGAGCAGAAGCAGAGTCTTTGCTCTGTTCTTTCTCAGTCACCAATAAAGTTCCCCTATTGACTGTAAACATGTGGAACAGTTCCTCTGGAAATACACAGGGGCTGCAGGGTATTACTCTAATACAACTTAAGTGTTTGAACTCATAAAATTTCCTCATGAACCACTGATGCCTCAAAATACCCCATGGAAGATTTTTTGCCTTACAAAAGGGGTAAGGATCTAAATACTGCTGCCCAGGTTTGATACCTGAAGTTAGACTGCCCAAATTCTTGGTTTGAAGGCATGTTTGCAGCCTACCTTCCTCATCTGGAATGCGTTTTTCAGGATGTTGGATATTAAGAATATTTCACAGAAAATTATTTTTGAAAATAATAAATAATAATAAATAATTCCAGTTATTAAAAAAATAACACTTCACAAAAAAATTAAAAACCAGAAACATTACAAGGAACATCACAACAGCAAGAACACTAAGAAAGTTATGTCATAAATAGTCTTGAATAGCAAAGTATGAGAGAGTACTGGAGCTGTGAACACAGCAGGCCTTTGCTGGATGGAAAGAAATTAATAATAATCAATAGAGAAGTGAGAGAAGTGATGGCAAAGATGTAACAAAATGCAAGAATAAATTTTAAGCAGTGATGTATCATATCATGATATTGTGTATTGTGAAATGGCTTTAAACTGAAAAGCAGTAGGTTCAGATTAAACATTAGGAAGAAATACTTTTCTGTGAGGGTGGTGAGGCACTGAAACAGGTTGCCCAGAGAAGCTGCAGGTGACCCATCCCTGGGAGTGCTCCAGACCAGGCTGGATGGGGCTAGTGGTCTAGTGGAAGGAGTCCCTGCCCACGGCAGGGGAGGTTAGAACTGGATGATCTTTAAGTCTCTTCCAACTCCAACCATTTTATGATTCTATGATTATGCTGAGAGATGGAAGAGTGAACTGCACTGACTTGAGAGAACAAGACCCGTAGAAATTAGCAGCGATTTGAAATTAATGTTTCTAAAACTTGCTGACCACAAACCATGTCTTTACTTTGTAACATGGGGCTTCAGCGTTGCAACCTTCCATCTTATAGATGGAAAGACAGACAGGCACCAAAACACCACCCTGTGTTTTTAACCTTTCTATGTATTGACGTTTTTTGGACTGCAAACTGTTCACCGGTGAAATCAATACCTGGCTCACAAGACTGTCTGAAAGCAGAGCTTCCTCATGTGTAGTTGTACTATTTAATTCTGCAGAGTATCCTGAAATATTTTATTTGAAAGATGTTTTATGTAAATAATTATACAATTGATTTCACGGAGTCACTCTAGCAGTTGAACAGATCTGTGTTGAGAGGCAGGAAACTCCCTGTAGACAGCATATCTCCCAGGCCTAACTGTGGCTGTGTTTTGAAGAAAAGTTTTAGTGATCTTAAGGGAGTTTCATCTGACAGGCAGACTGCAAATGTTGCTGTATAATATCCAGCTTGAAAATAAAGGCTGAGTATCTGGGGCAATCAATAGCAGAAGTTAGATTCCCCAGTGGGGAACAGCAAACCAAGACTCATTGCTCTCTTAATTCCAAAACAGTCTGTGTTAGTCTCATAAAACCAAGCCATAAATTCTAGAAACACAATCCAAAATCCATGGCTGTGTATGTGAGAAGTAACTATGACTTTTCTGGTTGTTTTTAATAGTTTTTATCCTTTAGTAATTTTGGTCTTCCAATACATCCACATACACCTTCAAACTTTCTTTTCCTCACACTTTGCCCTTTATATGCAAAGCTCTAATTGGATTAAAGTCCTCAGTTGTGCCATCTGAAGACATTGGGCCCCAAAAGGGAAAAAGACAAAATCAAATTAGAGGAGATGTGTAAGTCAGAAAGTCTGAGTAAAACTTCTCTCGCAGTGTGCTGAAATGCGACAAAGAATTCGAAACAATAATAAGACATTTCCTGAACGTGCTACAGAGGTTAACTAAGTGGTCTCTTAATATGATAGAATCATAGAATGGTTTGAGTTCAAAGATGTCTCCCATTTCCAGGCAAAACAACACGTCTCTTCTAAAGTAAAGATGCTTCATCATGTCTTTGTACGCACAGTACAAACACAACTTTTCAACACATTGTGTCAGTAGCACAAAAGCCCAAACCAAAACCCAGATCCGCTCTCTTGCTTTCAAGCAACCTCTCCTTCATCTCAAGTTTTCAGCCCCAACCATTGCTCCATGCTGTGGTGTGTGACAGGGGTAGCACTGGTCTGTACTGAAAGACCTTACTCCCATTCACAAAGGTGGATGTGGCTTCTCAGGTGACACGGAGCACAACAACTGGTCTGTGTGCCCCAGTGCCCTCCAGAGCAGGGAGGGGAGGAGGAAGGGAATGACAGCCTTCCTTTTGAATGGCTACTAACATGGGAGTTCAGCAGGTGATCCATGAAGTGCTGAGTTACAACCACGTTTTTGTATAAAGCAGTGTTTTAGATTGGTTCACTGACTGTACAAACTCTCTTACACCTTCAAGGTGGGAGACTCTGCCAGTTCAGAGACTAATCAGTCAAAAAGAGGAGTTACAGGGTAGTTTCAAGTGGAAAAAAAAATAGTTTGTGCAGCATGAAAAATCCTGTGGAATTCTGTAGTGGCAGAATGAGAAGGAAAACATAATTAGGGAACAGGGCTGTAGCACAGAAAACTATAAATGATGAAGCGACAGTGTAGAACCGCAGGCTCAGGGAGCCTGACACAGGCACTGGGATTAGAGGGGCAGTTCTACTAGCCTGTTTCAGTCCCCAGGATAGCCATGTGATGATGGAGTGTGCACCACAAAACCACAGCTGAGGAGGCCACTGTGCTGACATCATGACGCTTTATACCCCTCTGCTAGGCAGTTGCATCATGGTGTTGGTGGAGAAGCAGGACCAGGTAAAGACATGGGTGATGACATTCAGAGGTGGCAGATTTCACTCGTGCTCTTTGCTGTCCTGGGGCATTGTTTCAGCTTCTTGACTGCTCTGGGACTTTAGCATGCCTCACACCTACCCCATCAGGGGCCCACAGGGACTCACCAGCCAGATGGGACCTGCGTGCCAGACCACAAAGGGGGGATGTTCAGCTCATGAGAATTAATTGTGGTAAGATGGGGTGAAGGAACAGGTTGATAAGCAGGATCATACAGGATGCCAATTTGTGATTTTTGTACTCCATGCATGAGCCTTGACCTGTGAGAAGTGTGCTGCTGCAGGAGGACCTGGCTCTCAGCCGTGCACAGAGCTCCCTGCAGGCACCACCGGGGCTCAGGGGCACACCCACAAGTTACAGGTGTGACAGCCACCTCCTCTGACCACCGTGCCGCAGCTGCTGCCCTAGTCCCAGCCAGCACAACTAACCTGCCCCCATAACCTCCCGGGCAGCTGGATAATCCCCAGGCACCTCTCCTTTTGTGTCCTTTTGGAACAGAACATGGTTTGAGCACAACCTGTGAAATGAAAAGCATAGTTCCTGCTCTGCTAATGCAAGTTTTGTTTTTTTTTATTTTGTGCCCTAGACTGAGAAAATACTTTGTGTTCTTAAAGAGAATGAAAATAATAAATAAATCCACAAACAATATGTCCCTTGTATACAAAATAACAATCAGGAAACAATGTATTGGATGAATGAAAATGTTGCATTTCACCAGAAATTACTTGTTTCATTCTGATTTTGTCTAACTTGAATTATATGAAATGAAAACTTGCTAAAGAAAGGTAATTTAAACATTAACTATAATGTTGCAGCTTCAAGAACACTTGTATAGATTTCATTGCATGAATAACAGCCATTTTACAAGCAGAGGAGTGCAGACAAACAGATAAATCTTACTCCAGAGCAGGAAGCCACATTACTTCATTGCTTGCATTGGGAATTCTAGCTTGGCCCCCACCACACCTTGTAGATGTGAACAAATTCTCACAGCATAACCTTTGTGCTCAGTCGTCCACACTGAATTTTTCCCAAATAGAGGAAACACACATTTGGTTACATTCCTAGCACATATTTGGATATCACAAGTAAGAGAGTTTCATTATATCCAGAGCTGGGAGCAAAGAATTTAGAAGTGTTCAGGTTTTAGAGATTTAAATCAGACATTTAGAGGAGAAGAAAATACAAAAACAAAGAAATATAGACGATAGATTGCCATTTTGCTTTTTAACTTCAGGTGATAGGATGAATGCTGTTTTGTGTTGAAAAGGAATGTAACATTTGACTTTATGGCAACTTATCTGATGCACCATAATGCAAATATTTTAGCCCTCTGTCTTTCAGTAGGGTCTTCTCTGAAGTGTTGGGTCATTTTGCCTTTAGGGATAAAGGAAAATTCTCTGTCACCTGGTGAAGGTTTGCATTTTCATCCAGGTCTGAAGTAGAAGTGCAGCTGATTTCATTAAGGACATGTGGTCTTTCAGAGATAGCTAAATCTTCTTCAAGGAGGTAGACTGTTCAAAGCTCCTGTTGAGAGGTTTGATACAGAAGATTATGGAGTAGTTGGAGCTATCAGTAAGCCACAGTATTCCCTGGAGAGCAGGTTTACTTTCCATGAAGAATTCCTTCAGAGCTGATTGAATAGGAGCCCAGAACAATGATTTATCCCTCTGTTCAAACCTTCAAAATTTACTTTGTGGGTGCCTGAAGCCAGTTTATTAGTAGTGCATCTGTACTAAGCAGTTATTGCTCTCTGTTGAAGCTTCTTTCTTCAACATTTTCATGGCATTTTTAAAATTAATCCACAACTGAAAGAAAATTAACTTCTAAAGAAACAATATAGGAAGTAAACAATTTTCCTTTATTTATCCTTGGCAGAAAACCTATCATGTCCTAAAGCTGAACACTCCCCTAAAGCTGAACACTCCACTTTTCTTCTCATTATACAGGCATTTCTTCACCTTTTCATCAGTCACTGATGTGGCTTTGTTAAAATTTGAGGTCTATGGGGCTTTGCTGCTCCCCTTGCACACACTTAGCTCCTGTGATGTTCTGGGTTTGCTGGCACAAAAATCACACAAAAAGCCCTGCACAGAAAGCACATTATTAACTTTGCAAATCAGTTATTAAAAGCTGCGGAAACATCAGGATTAAAATTTGTCCCACTGTGCTCCTGCTTATGTAAGAGAATGTAATACAAACACATTCTCCTCTCCCATCTTCCTTCTCCTTTCCCTCTTCCAGAAATAGATGGATTTTCAAGTGATGAGAGAAAGTGCATTTATCCACCCCTTATGACAGGTGAAAGAGTTGTTAGCCCAGTTTTGGTACCCCACTAATGACAAAGAGAGCAGATCCCACCACACCATTCCATCACTCCCCCTCCTCGGCTGGACAGGGAGGGAGGGAGGGAGGGAGAGGAAGATGGAAGCAGGCTGAGCAAAAGTGAAAAGTTGCGCATGCACAAGCAGAGGAAAATAACAAAGTTTTTATTCTCTATTTCTCATCAGTAAACAATATCCAGCCACTTCCCTGGAAGCAGGACCTCAGCACATGTAGTGGTTACTTGGGCAGATAAACATTTTTTCCCTTTGGTCAGTTGGGGTCAGCAATCCCAGCTGTGTCCCCTCACACGGTCTTGCTCCCCTCCAGCCTACTGCTGGGGAGTGGAATGTCGGGGAGACAGCGCTTTTGCTGTGCCAGCACTGCTCAGGAGCAGCCAAAACACTGCTGTGTTATCAACATCTTTCCAGCTACCAGCTAAAAGCACAGCACTGTGAGGGCTGCTGTGGGGAAAATTAACTCCATCCCAGCCAGACTCAATACAGGCACAGAGATCAAACAGAAAATTATCATCAGTTGACCCAGGGTAACTAGTTTAATGTATCTTCAACCTGCTATTACAACAAGTAAGAAAAATAACATTATTATTTTACATCACAGGTTCCTGTGTTTCTCTTTGTAGCTTCAGCTCAACTCTAGTGCTGGCTGAAAGATCCTCAAAGCAGGTACTGCTCTCCCAAATCTTATTCCCTGGTTATATGGCAGAAAGAAGATAGAAAACTTTTTTTTCTTTTATTTTTTCTTTTTTTTCACTGGTAAACCACCCCCCGTTTTTTAATATTCTAAATTCCTTAAAAATATTAAATATATTGGCTGAGATTTAAAAGAAAATAAAATCAACCTGAGGAGTCACACCACAAGAAACTTCAGCCCAAGGGAAAGTTTGACTAAGTCTTGCCTGATTTTAATATCACACAAGTATCCAGCAAGACTGACAATAGGTGGGGCTAGAAGCCTTCCCAGCAATGTGACAGTGCCTACTTTTGGACAGTTATGGAATAAAAAAAAAAAAAAATTGTGGTACAGGTATTAGCTCATCCTTCAGAGTCATTTAT
The DNA here is from genome assembly GCA_013400315.1 of Bombycilla garrulus. Taxonomy (NCBI): domain Eukaryota; kingdom Metazoa; phylum Chordata; class Aves; order Passeriformes; family Bombycillidae; genus Bombycilla; species Bombycilla garrulus. The sequence continues at coordinate 898,440 of VXBU01003160.1, read as the reverse complement.
CTTGCCAAGGAGAACAGCAACCCCATTACCCTATCCCAAAGTCCTAAAGTCACCCTGTGAGTAATGACAGACATCAAATCAGTCACTCGACTAGGCAGCCAGAAGTGTTTTGTTCAACAATAGCTCTCTTCTCACTGTGGAGCAAAATGATACACAAATGGCAGTCTGCTGAAAAGATCTGCTTTGCTTTGGGAAGTCCTGAGAAGCAGGTGAACAGCCACACATCCACTTCACCGTGGCATCATCCATTTGGTAAGCAGGCAAAGCTGTTTCAGACAAAAAAAGAGATTATGTCCTCAGCAAATATAACAACACCTCAGCATCTGAAATGGTATTTCTGACTATGCAGAGTTCCTTCCAGAGGGATGTCAGATGAGCGAAAGGATTCTCAGTTCTGAAACGGTACTTAAACCAAAAGTTATGTCTAACCTTGCAAATGTTTAACTGTTGGCTTTCTTTTGTTGCATTTTATTTTCTCTCTTCTTATAAAGCTTCTTCTCTTTGAGAAGGATTCAGGTGAGTCCCTCATCCTTTCCCAGCTGGATACGTGATAAAATTAGAGTCATAACTACAGAACTATATCCTTTCTCAGCAAGACTGTTGCAGATGCTGATTGGTTCTCAGCCCAGGGCAGCCTCCTGGTTGCTTCAGTTTTTGAACAGAAATAAAAGTGCATACAAAACAGGAGAAGATCATAGGATTTCATTTTATATAAATTCAGTCTCAAACAATTCAATAGATACCAGTTATAGAGACAGAGGAGGCTGTTCTGTACATTCCAGTTCAACACTCCACTTGTTGCAGCGCTGCACAGGAACTGAACACAGTCATAATTAATTTTGTTCCCATTCCCCTCCTGTTCCATATCGCTGTGGATAATCTTCCAAGTTCTCTTAGATCCACGAAAGAACAAAGAGCTTTCTAGGTCAGGTGCTGCAATATCGAATATGTGGAAAATGTCCAAAAATGAAGCTTACCTTTCAGATTTTCCCACAGAACATGATCTATAAGGAGAAAGTTAGCTCAGCATAAGAGCCCAAACATCCAGTACCCTGAACCAGAAGCACTCTAATTCAAAATGATCACATAGTGCTAAGATGATGTTGCTGCAGACAAGTCCTGGAGCTCAAGGAATAAGCACTTCTGCCCCTTTAATCATCACAGCTGTGAATCCCTACAAGACAGGACTGCACCATTCTTTTAAAGAGCCAAAGTGAACTCTGTTGATTTTGATTGTATTAAATACAGACCTAGATGATATTTTATTAATATATAGGTGTATATTTTTTTAATGTGAGGTATCCATGGTTTTCTGTTACATAATCTTCTGGTTGTAGCAAACTTCCTAAAAAAGCCTGACTCATTTCTTTCCTGTCCCCAAGGGAATTTCAAGATGCAGTTTCACCATTCTGATAAGAACTTTTAGCACCCAAATTGAAAGTATTTTGCAGGTTGAATAAAGCAGAGCCACCAGCTTTCCAACAAAGCTGTCTCAAAAAAAGCACAACAGAATTCAGGGTTTATTGGTGCTTTCCACGGGGACCCTTCGGGAAAGAGTTGTCTAATGCTCTCCTGTTTCTTTTTGTGATCCTACTCTATTTCAGGTTTTTCTTCCTACAAGATTTCCTTCTTTCTCCCTCTCTTTTCTCTGCATGTGTGTATTGGGTTCTTTGTGATTTGTTGGATTTTTTTAAAAGGTAATAAAAAGCAACAGCTGCTTCCAAGAATTTTTCCTGTTAAGCACTGAAACTGTGTTAAAAGTGTAGCTAAACAGATATTGCTAACATGGTAGGTGTCACTTGCACACAGAATACTGGGAGTTGTCTGACTCACTGTACTGTTTAAAGTATAGTTTGCTAGTACCAATCACCCATAATGTGACCCAAATTGTGATAGAAAATGCCTAAAAAAGCCGAGAACTTGTTCTTGAACACTGAATAGTATGAAAACAAAATTAAAAGTACTGAAAAGCAATGAAACCAACTCCTTGATAAAGATTATTTTTTCTGCTTTACTCTTACCCCAAGGTATTATTTGTGTTTTTCTTCAGAACTGGCTTCTATTCACACACTAGAATAAAATCTCTGCCTTGTTCTCTGGAGGCCAGAGATTGACTTATTTTAGCTGAGAAAGACTGGAAAATTTGAGGTTCCCAGTTTCATTCCTCAGAGCAGTAGGACAAATCAATATAGCTTATTAATTTATTTTTCAATCCCTTTGTACAGACTTATATCCACCCCCCAGAATATGTCTAGTGGAGTTGCAGTAGTAGTTGTTGTAAGAAAAACTCTTATAAGAAAACACATCTACTTCTACATTTTTTTCTGCACTTCATAAAAATAAATTAAATAATCAAAAGAAGGTTTTAGTGAATATGAGGTTGGAACATCTTTCACATAGAAATTATTTAATTCCGTAAGGATTCATCACACAAAAAAGACCTGCTGTGGAGGTGAACCACAGCATTTAATGGATTTTATGATGTTTCTTATTTCTTAATTTGGGACTTTCTTTCCAGATATTATTATGAAGAATTGTAAAGACTGTGTAAAAATAATTGAGCAATAGATAATTTATACAATTAAGAAACTAAAATTATCTCTTACTATTGTTGCTTCAATTTCGCAATAATTCTTTTAGCAGTTGTTTACTCTGCTAAAATAACTCTGAACTCCTGCAGCTTTTGAAAGATTAAAATTTCAGTCAGCATCAATTAGGGTAGTTCCCCAGAGGCAAAAAGCAGTGCTCATATATATGTCACTGTAAAGACTTGAAATAAGGCATCAGATAAAATAAAGCTAAAATCTTCACTGTGAGAAACAAGTTGCAACTCCAGTTAGGGTCAATGGCTGCAGGTACAGATATCACAGAAGCAAAATTAACTGCACTTTCAGTATACCTTGTGAGTATGGAAGTCAGAAGCAACTTTCTTTTGGGCATAACAGATAAATAAGGTTAAATAATGCAGAAAATATGAAATTATACTTGTAGATTTCAGAGATCAGTGCTCTCTTGGAATTTTTAGAGTTGTGGAATTTTAGGAAGCTAAGAAATGGAAATCAACTTTCCTGAGAATTGTTTTGGATTTTGAGTTTAAAAGTTTATTACAATACATTATTCAGAATACTCTCCAAGGTGCTGTGTTTGAGAGGCAAGTGGTACTCACCAAGTTCTTCCATAGAAGTAGTACCTGATAGAAGTAATATTCCACAGCAATTTTACAGAGCTAGCCAGCATGCAAGAAAAGCTGACTAAAGGTCAGCACAGCGTCCGGCAATCTGTGTTTTCATTTATCACTGAGTTACATCATCCCAGAGGGCCATTCATGGAGTCTGAAACACTCATACATTATCTGTGATCTCCCTATAAATAGAAACATTAATTAAAAGATGTAATGACATAAGTAGATTGCATTCTAAGCATATTAGTTGAATATGTAATAGTGTTATATGGAAGCTACCTATTGTCCAGCTGGTCTTGGTCATAATCCACAACATTTTGTACATGATTACATATATTTTCCATTGGTTAAAAAATAAACAGTGGGTATGAGGCAACAATTTTCAATGTGAATCTTATTGGAAAATGACATTTCAGAGTAATAGAAGACAACGTTTCTGTCTGGTGTAAAGCAGCACATATGAAAATATAAATTTTTGAACATTGTGGGTTCATCAGTTCTTAGGTCATTCAAGTTAGAAATGATCTCACGAGATCTGTAATCCAACTATTTGTTCAATGGCCACTTGTTCTTGGTTGGTGGAAAATATTTAATATCTCACTAGTTACCTGAAATTCAGTATTTTAAAATACATTCTTCAACCCTTTATATGATACTCTCAACCCTGATTCCACATGAAAAGCCTCATTGACATAAACTTTGTTAACTGTTATTAAGAGAAAGCATAAGTAACTGTTGTGAAATGTTGGATAATTCATGATCCTCCCACACTTCACTTGAAATAATTATTTCTGATTTCTCCCACAGATGCAAGAACACCACAACATTTATTCTTAAATGTACTTATACTGGTGGTTTGCATTTACTCATTTTGCTTTTATCTCTTAAGTCAGTTTTTTTTTTTAGTTTTTCAAGCACCAAGGAGAAAAAAACTAGCTATTGCCTTCCTTGCAAACCATCACTGTGTTACATTTTTTAAGCAATATTGCTCACACAGAGAACCAGGTGAACCAGGCCAGATTCTGATATTTAACAGATTGATGCTAATCTGCAGGAGCTCCTCTGTCTGCTGGTTACAGATAATCATGCCCTGGTTTCCAGACCTCTAGTACAACATTAAATGCTGTTGTCAAATTACCTCCTGTCAACCACAGTTTTTGAGACATACTAACAAATTCTGGGGAAATATAAAACAGGCATGCTAGTCAGCCATAGTAATTCTCTTCTCAGTTCTCCTGACCACACACTCAAGGGCTCCTTTTAATTGTTTCAAGAACAAAACAGCAAGCTTTAACTTCTGCAGTTTCACATCAAACAGCAGCTCACCTTTCATATTTCCACTATTTTCCCATATAATTATTAATTTTGCACTTTCTGAGTCAATATATTGGCCTGTTCCTGTCTTCCACCCATCTACATAACTGCAACCTTTTCAAAGTGATTCACTTTTTCTCCAACAACCAATATTTGCAGTGTCTTGTTTATCATCTCTTTTATTAGCTGAGGATGTGAGCTCTTTAGAGCTGCATTTTTTCCTGTATTTGGAAATCACTTTCCACTGTGGCATAATCAAAACTGGCATGAGAAAATACTTTTACCCACAGTAAAAGTATAATCCACAAAACCTGTACCTGAAGGAAGTTGCTCAATTTAACTGAATTTGGAAGAAGCTTGAACATTCTGTATTGCTAACAGAGTTTTAATAGCTCATATCAATGCACTTCTGGAAGAAATATTAGCCTTCACGATGCAGCTCTTAAACCAAACTTTTAATTCTTCTAGATCAGGACAAAGCAGGATTTATTACCTCTGTTTGACAAAACTTGTTTGCTTTCCTTTGAAGCATCTATGACTGACACCAGAATAATTGCACGTTACAGCAACTATGTGGCCCTGTATGGTAACTGCTTTGTTCTTTAATATCACCAGTCTTTGAGGGGAAAAATAACCCTCATACTGTTCCTGAAATTCTTCCCTTAAGAACTGCACAATCCAGGAAAGCATGCATTGGTAGAAATAGGTATTGATAAAACACCATGATTATCCTCAAAAGCTAATATTCTGGTTTTGTGTCAGAACTTCATTTCTCAGAGAGGGTCAAGGTGCAGAGCAAGGGAGTATTTGAAAACGGAAGGTGGAAAATAATGCTGTGTATCCTATCCCTCTCCGTCTGAATATAAAACACATTATTTCTAGACAGAATAATAGGTTTTCAGCAGAACTTCTTAGTTTAAGGAAACTTTAAGGAAAAAGGTAGGCCTACTTGGAATGTTTCAGGAACATGTCAGAAATCAGATTAAAGGATATCCCACCTGGAATATATGAGCTTTGTTCTATGACCATATACATAGTTCTCTTGAATTAACTTTGCCAAGAAAGAAGCCAGTAAGTCACTGTGCTGGTTTTGATCAACACAGAGTTAATTTTCTTCATACTAGCCAGTACAGGACTATGTTTTGGATTTGTGGTGAAAACAGAGTTGATAATCCAGGGATGTTTTCATTATTTTTAAGTGGTTCTTAGAATCAGAGCCTTTTCTGCTTCTTACACCACCCCACCAGTGAAGAGGATGGGGGTACACAGGGACCTGGGAGGGGACACAATCAGGACTGATTGTGTCAGCTGATCCCAGCTGATCAAAGGGATATGGCACCATGCTCAGCAGGAAAAGCTGGGGCAAGAAGGAAGAGGGGGACATTCAGAGTGATGGTTGTTGCCTCCTCAAATCACTGCTATGCCTGATGGAGCTCTGCTTTCCTGGAGATAGCTGCCCTTGGAAAATAGCAAATGATTTTTTATTTTTTTTTTATGTGACTTTTCCTCTACTCATTAAACTGTCAGTATATCTCAACCCACAGGTTTTCTCACTTTTACTCTTCTAATTCTCTCACCCATTCCACCAAGGGGAAGTGAGCAAGCAGCTCACAGCTCTTAGCTCCTGGTTGGGGTCAAACCATGCAGATTTTCGGTGAGAAAATGATTGGTGCAGAAAAGTTTCCCAAGCATGTGAGCAAACCCACTGTCATGAAAATTCAGCAGGTGTTTAATGGCAAAAATACTGAAAATGGCAAGTGTGTGTGTATAGAGACAACGCTTTCACTGAGAAGCCATACTTTATATTAATAAGTAGTTTTAAAAAACCCAAATGAACTGGTTATAATTACTGTGTTTCAAGTAAAATTTCTCACCTCAGTACTTAGAAAAAATTATGTTTTGTGGTATGATAAGACTAGTTACACAAGTCTCTCAGACTTTACCTTGACTGAGATAAGAGTGCTTTTTGCAGGACACTAAACAGTTATGGGACAGTAAAGAGAATTCTGATACATGACCAGGACACAGTTAATACATGTCTTGGATCACAAAAACTCAGAATTGTTACTTAACCTACTATGTGTAGCTATCTGACAAACATGGGCATTATTTCCTTCAATTCTTATCATAGTAACAAAACACAAAGTGTTTCATAGATGAAAAGTTATAAATTTCAAGTATACTAAGAAAAGATCATTTTTCTAAAAGAATATTAAAAAAAAAAAACCCTGAAACCCTTTCTTACTACTATCAGAACTGTATTGCAAGTTATTAATTAAAGCAATACAAAAAAGTACCCACTCTAACAAAATAAAGGCTGACTGTGTTTATCAATTGATATCAATCAATGGATTTAGACAAACCACAGGGAAAAACTTGCCAATTTTTGAAATGGTGAAATTCTGGAATTACAGCTTGCAGAGCCTGTGAAAACTCCATCATGAGTATTTTTAATAAAGTGTTGCACAACCATCTGCCTGCCACTAATTCAGAGATAAATGAACTATCCTGGGGAAAAAAGGTGGGGTATATCATCTTTTAAGACTCATTGCAGCTCTGAATTTGTAGTGTTCCAGAATTACTCAGGAGCTTTTGCTCTTTTCTGCAAAACAAATTTACAGAAAAGAAGATATAAGATAATCCCTATTCTGTACTCTACAGCCCTTTTGATAAGTAAGTAAAACTGCTATCAAGTTGTTTATGTTGACCTTATGTTGATTATTAGTAGAAGCAATAAAGTAAGATCAATTATTTAAATTATATTTGAGATTTCCAAACAGTTGAAAATTTAGTGTTGCACTGTATGAAAAATTAGGTCATTATTTAAATTGTGGCCAAAAAACCACCAAACTCCAACATGTCACTACAAATCTGATCCAGGTGGACAGATGGAAATAATACTATTAAATATTATATTGCCAGAGGTCATGTAATCAGCAGCCAATGAAAGAAAAAGCTTGAAGAGATAAGAGACAAAGACATTTCATGCTCTGCAGGTGGTGTAGATAGACATATTTCTTCCTGATTAAATCAAATAATTAATTTATTTTCTTGATTTGATATCTACAGAAATTATTCCTGATAACTTTTGAATATAATCTAAGTCCCAAAGGTTTAGCCAAGGTTAACCTTATAACAGCCTAGGCAGAGAACAATCAAAAACTCTGCAGATGAGATGAAAGTGACTTTTTAAATAATAGGAACATCTTTTCTATTATTTAACCTTATAAAATTTTGTGTGCAAGAATATTGGAAGTGTGAATGAGAAGGGGCTACTGGGCATGTCAGTTCTTACTCTTAAAGGATATCATTTGATGAAGAAGGGAATTCAACAGTAACAAACTCATCTGTATTTTGCTAATCCATACAAAAGTTCAACAGTTGTTTTCTAAAGTCTTAAATGTTTTCCAAGATGCTGAAATATATTAATTTTCCTAATTAAATATATATATATCACTGTACATTTATAAAACAGCTATGAAATACTTTTACAAATGCTGCTGATAGTGAATGCCATATTTAAATATTTTATTTTTTTACCTGATTCTCTTCATATTGTAAACCTGTCACACTTTAACTGTTCAGACTCAAAAGTTTGGTACCAGGTCCTACCTCAGCCTTGATTTTCTTGGAAAGGTTTCCATTAAAATGATCAAATCCTTATTGCTGTAGCTAGGGAAAATATGTTAGGCTTAGGTTAGGTTTTTTAAATTAATAAATGTTTACTGAAAATATAAAGGTTATCTGTAGATTGAAGTACTTGAGATTTGACAAGAATCCTCATGGTGTCAGGAATGTGTTCTTTTTTTATCCCATGAAAATCCACCCAATTCAGACAAAATCAGAGGATTTTGAAAAGTCTTAGTGTGCTTATTAGAGATTTCTTACATGCTGGCAGTTTCCAGAGACACCATCTGCTCTAATTATGTTTCATCCACTCCCAGCTTCTACAAGCCAACCAGACATGCCATGTATCATTCCCACAGAGTGACAGTGTGTTGTGCCTTAGGGGTCTGATGTGTGTGTGGGAGCAAAAACATTTACCTGCAAGTGCTCTTCTTGTCTGCTGAGGACTGTTGGATGGAACTCAGTCCAGTATTACACTGAGCCAGCTATGATCTGCACAATCTCTTTCTCCCTACCAGGACAAGTTAAAATTAAAAATCTGACCCAAGACTCACAGTCCTTTTGAATTATTTGGTTTTATCCTTTGGTGCAAATATTTTGTGCCATTGGGGCAAAGAATGCGTGAGGTGTTGTTTTGATAGCAGGGCTCTAGTAAATTACTCGTTCCTGGCCATAGTTCCCTAGAGAAAGCACATAGGTGCATCCATAGCTGAGACTGCCAAAATGTAGTGAAACCACAAGCCATCCCCAAAAGGAGAGTGTGTATTCTGCTGAACCTAGGTCTAAGATTCTGCAGAAGAAGGAGCATAAGGTAATGAACTGAAACATTAGAAATCACTCAGTCTGAAGTTTATGTTTGGAATTTTTTTCTACTTTACTTTCTTCCTGTATTGAGGCATTAAGCAGGAAGTGCTCATGTGCAATTCCACATGCACCTTTCCTAAGCAACAGATCTGAAATGAATGAGCATTCATTTGTAATAAACTCTAAAAATTTCTCCTGTATAAAGGGTGAGAATTGGAGGATTTTCAGCAAGGGAACTAAAACAGCTGTGATGGCTTTGTGGCTGTAGATTAGACCAGAGATGGCCAAAGAACAGCCAACAAGCCAAATGCAGCCTGCCATCCCAGTTCATTCCCCATTTTAACCCATTTTCTCCATGCTGCCTCTTACTTTCAAAAGGCTCAGGAAGCACTCAAAAGGAGACAAATCTAACTGTATGGGAGGAAATGTTTGCACTTCACTATTTACCTTGCAGTGCATGAACAGTCACACTGAGGTGGCAGCTTTACATGGCTCATACTGCATGAAGCTTGGCTGAACTCTGCGGCCTCCAGAGCCCCAGCCTGGATTCAGTCAAGACAAGCTGTATCACATTGGCCACAACACTTCCTGCACCAGCCTTGCTTCTTTCCTGCTAACATCTTTCTCAGCATTTCTTTTCTCCCCGTGTGGCAGCTACAGATGCTCCAGTTTTGAAGTCCGGGGCTATTTGGAGCATCAACAACTTTCCACTCACTTTACATCATCTCAAGAAGTCATTGCAATATCCTCCATTCTGCATCCTGTCTCTTTTGAGCAGAGACATAAATTATGTTGGGAGTGTGGAATTAAGGCTATAAAATACATTTCTTTGTTAAAAGAACCTCTTAAGGCAGGATAAATTTCACTTAAATTAAAGGTTTGAAGTTGCCATAGGACCAAGGGTGCTTCCTGGAGCTGGCTGGCAGGGCCCAGGGAGGGACCCTTCTAGGGTAGCAGTTGGGCATCTGGGACACTTCACATCACTCAGATGCAGGGCAGGGAAATTAATCGAGGTCCACATGTCTAACTGTCTGAGTTAGTCACTCTAGGATTGTCTTTATCATCAAACAGGCAGCTTCAGACGGAAACACAACTGACCTACTCTAGGATTAGAAAATCTCAATTTCTCCATACTGACCCTGAAGGGACCCTAAGACTGACAATGGCATACTGAGACATCTAACTCCTAGTCGTCAAAGCAATCTCAGCAGGGCTCTCTACAAGCACATCTGACATTACCAGCTATGCCCTTTGGCTTCCAGCTACATCCTTAGGAGTGTGAAACCCTACTGTAAGTCCTGCAAAATATTTCCAAAACTGCATAGGTGTCCTGGGGATACCAAGGTATGCAATGACATTGGGTGGCTCTGTTTGCAATCCCCTTGAATGAAGTAACATGATCCCCATTCTAAGATTACAGCTTTCTTTGAATTTTAACATATTTTTCTCTTTTCCTATGAAGTAATTTAAACTAATATTCCATGCCTTGCAATTTTTCTTCTTTAAATCTTTAAGAGGTGACAAAAATAATTTTACATCAATACTAAAAACTATTTCTATACAGCTTATACAGTCCCCATTTTAGTCTGATCATATGAAAACAGAAGGCAAACACACATAAATCTGTAGACATAGACACCTCTTACTATCATGCAACTATTTCTAAGCTCAATATTATTCTGTTGCCTGGAGTGGGCCAGAAATAACTTTGTAAGCTATTTCTTCTATTCTGAGAGGATTTTCAATGTTTTGATTATTTAGATAAGAAACACATGTGCTCATCACTCATATGAAAAGCTGAAAACTGCCCTTGATGTGATGACCTATTTTGCAGCTCTTCTATCAATCAAACCCAAATCGCTACCTAAAATTCTTCTCAGTCTTTTTTGAAGCATGTTTTTCCCTTTTTTTTTTTATTAATCTCCCACTTGTATCAAACTCAGTTAATTATCTGCCTAACTGAAAAAAAAAATAAAGTGGAACTTAATATCCTTCTCATGAGCTAACACATTCCAGGATTTCTGTTAATTGTGCACTGCTTTTAAAATATCAAGTGGGATATGAATGGGACAAGGTCTATGCAACATGGAAAATTTAATATGCAGTACAGCAATAGTTTAAAAATATTTTAGTCCACTCAAAAAAGAGATAAAATCGCAACATTAACATGCTGTTCCTCTAAAGTTAATAAAATTCTGAGATCAAGATTTTACAAAGCTAGAAAGTTTTCTGAACATCTGGGTCTGCACAAATAACACCAACAATGAGAACATGCACAGGGTTTTGTTTTACACCTCATACACATTCCTGAAGTCTGGATAAAGTTATGAAGGTGCTTCTACTCACGGAAGAAATGTGCAATAGTGATTTCATAACATTGACTTGGGAGTGATTTTGAAACTGCTGCCTCAAAATTTTATCAAAGTAGAAACAGAGAAGCAATGAAATATGGTGTATGACACATAAAAATATGAAATTTAAATTTAGAATTAATAGACTGGCATATTTGGATGATAATTGGAAACTAGAACCATGCTGCCAGATTCCAACATTTGAGTAAATCAGGATAATTCATTTTATATCATATTATAAGTATCCTTAAATTACTGATTTAAGTCAAGCACTGAACTCCTTCAGGTGCCAGAATCACCCCAGTTGCTTTATTAAAAAACAAATAACTATAAGGACTTGGGCTTGTTCAGTCTGGAGAAGAATAGGCTCTAGGGAGATCTTGTAGCAGACTTACAGTGCTTAAAGGGGGCCTACAAAACTGGAGAGGGACTTTTAATAAGGGCATGTAGTGGTAGGACAAGGAGAATTGGCTTCAAACTGAAAGAGGGTAGGTTCAGGATAGATATTAGGGAGACATTCTTTGCTGTGAGGGTGGTGAGGCACTGGAAGAGACTGTCCAGAGAAGCTGTGGATGCCCCAATCCCTGGGAATGCTCAAGGCCAGGTTGGATGGGACTTTGAGCAGCCTGATATAGTGGAAGGTGCCCCTGGGGAGAAGCAGCAAGGTGTTCCAGTGGCTGTGGTGACTGCCTGCCTCTGAACAGGCAGCTTTGGGCTTTACTGGAGGTTAATGAGCAACACTTCAGCTAGCAGCTGAGAGAAAATATGCTGAAAGAAAATAGGTATCCTTAAACCACTTTGGCTGCTTTTAGCCACTTCTTTTATCACAAAATGGGATCCCAATTCACAGAAAGAAAACATAAAACTGGAAATACTTGCAATCTCTTTGTGCCTTCCAATGTGACATTACAACTCATCAACACTGGGAACTGGAATTACAGTAACATGGAAAACAGTTCTACCTGTTAATGAGGTCCTGTGTAGATTCAACAAGGCAAACACAAGAACATCACAAGGGTTCCTCTGAGCAATGTATATTGATTTCCCATCCAAATGACCACAGGCAGCCTTCAGTGGAAGAGCATGGAAACTGCTTAAATTTATATATGTCATTGAGACATACCTTCAATTCCCAGAAGAAATTCTGATGGTTGTAGTGAATCCAGGCCAGGTAACTGGTATGATCTGCTCAATCAATATTGCTCACATCCCTAATAATCCTTTAATTTCTAAATTACATTTCTTTATGACATTCTCTCCAAGAGGCTGACCTCTTTCTAGCTTTAATTTTGTCCAGAGTGATCTGCTAATTTCTTTGGAAAGCAGATAAATAACCAGCTGCAGAACAGTAATACAAGAATGAAACTACAATTCTTAGTTAAGGATTACTATTATGACCATTTTTTTATCCCCATAACCTTATAAATTAAAGTTGAAAGTTTAAATTAATCTTGAAATGTACACTCTGAAGGATTTTCTTTCGAAGAAGTGTTCTTTCAGTTTAAAATACTACAAAGAATATGTATGTCATATATGCATTTTATCTAAGCTTACATGAGAGTATGTAACTTAGCTGAAAAATAGAATCAACATCCTCAAGGGTACTTAGGCATTTAACTCCATATCTTTGAGTATTTGGGACTTACTTTTTAAGTCTTCAAATCACTGACCTATAAATACAATCACTTGCAAAAGATGTCAGGCAAAATTTCTATTCTTAGTACTCAGTTTATAATAAGATTTAAGGAAGGCTGCCGATTTTTTCCATGTCTTAGAGAAAATGTCTTTCAAAATTATATCTCTTCTCATGACTTTAGAAGTTACCTGTATCCATAAAAGAGTACAACCACAGTCTCCATGGACCCGTATTTTTCTTTACTGATCTAGATTGGCAGCTACTTTTTCTATACCCCTGCAGAATAACTGGGGTCAGTGCCTTTGAACAATTTCCAGTTCCTCACCGAGCCTCTGGTTTATCTTCTCTCACAGGCTGTTCACTGATGCGTTCTTTCCCCATTATCATCTGAGCATACACAAGTTTCTTTTCACAAGATACTGGATGCATCTGAGCATACACACGTGTCTTTTCACAAGATACTGGATGCTTGCAATAATTTAAATTTAGCTCACTGATAATTTAAGGTGTTTCTTTGATGGTATAAGACAGCAATTCCTGCCATTCTGCATATTTAATAGTCACTTGATCACACTTCATCTACTCTCTTATGGTTTATCCAATGACAACAATGGATGAAAATGAATTCTTTATCAGGATTTTGGGTTTTTTTTTGGACAGGGTTCCTCAAAAGTTTAAGCAACTGCTTACCAGTTACCAGTATGGTTTCCAAGAACAGTGAAAGGATACTCTTACTGATACAAATCTGTTTTCCAGCTCATTTCTTAAATAATCACCCATTTCAGGCACAGCCATTGTCATGTTAGCAGCCATTGCAACCAGCTCAAAAGTCTATTTCTCTCAGGTAGAATATTCATTGTGACATTGCTCTTCAGAAATTTTCCTCAGGAGAAGATTCTGAAATATTATTGAACATTCCTGAAGTGAACAGAACTGATTTTTTTCTCAGTTCTCTCAAACTACATTCATCAGAGAATTCTAGTATTCATGCTTTTGTGGTTGCTGCCACTGTTACAATGGACAGCTGAGTTTTAGGGGAAATTGGTGAAGAAAGAAGGTTTGGTTTGGTTTGGTTTGGTTTGGTTTGGTTTGGTTTGGTTTGGTTTGGTTTGGTTTGGTTTATGAAGGGGAAGCAATTATGCCTGTCAATTCTTAAAAAAAAAACAACGAAAAACCAAAAATGTGTGCATGTTGTGTGCACCTAACATAAAAGAGGCAGAAAGAAACTGAATATAAATGGATCAAGATACAATGAAAAAAGAAACTCTCTTTTACTGAGTTACTTCTCTAAATACTGGTTGCTGAGAAACTGTTGTTTGGTAGAAAGGGAGGAGAGAAAAGTGAAAACACATATCCTCCAAATGTTCCTGTTATCCCCCCACAAGGGCTACTATATTCAGGGTCTTCTCAGAACAATTTGTGCATCACAGACAACATATAAGCATTTGGGTCATTCCTGTGATATAGGCTCCTTTCTGAAGAATATTTGAAGGAGGCATACCACACACCCCAAAGCCGAGCACTGGGTCTCACTCCTACACATCCTCCTGACCACACCCAAGCAGTTGTAATTTCCTTTCTGCTGCTCCTCCCACTATGAAAGGCCACTGCTGCACTAGGACAGAATATTACGTTCTAGGATGAACTCAGCTGCATGAATTTGCAAAGAACCCTTTGCCTAGCATAGAGAAGGGAAGTCACATTTCTAAACACATTACCGCACCACAGACAACCCTAAGGATCTGAAGAAGGATATGGAAATAGACCACAGGAATGATAAACTAGCAGTAAGAGACATTCAGCCTGCTTTGTGAGAGTCTTCCCTGCCCTGGGTTCTCCCACAGTGTGTAAAAAGTCCTTTTCTCCCAGCCGTCTGAGCCAAAGAAGCAGTCTGGAGCCGTCAGTTTGTGTTCTCAAGGCAGTTTATTAGTTCCTTATCAAAAGCAGATTTCTCTGCCCTGCCAAGGTCGACAAAGCAAAACTTTCAGAGACACACTGTGCCCTGCAAGGGAGTTCGAGGCACACTGTGCCCACCCCAGGTCAGCTCTATTCTTTTATACTATCAACTATGTATCCAATGTTTACCATTAATTTCCAATCCGTGACCCTTACATTACATTGTCCAGCTCTCTGACAAACCAATCCAAAAGTGCCAACATCACCAAGAAGATGGAGGTTAGGAAGAAGAAGAGATAACATGCCACGTGTAAGAATTCTCCATCTTGATTCCCAGACCCCCCTGTCCAGAATCTCAAACCCCCCTGGACATGGGTCCAAACCTTTCCCTTCTCATCTATAATTACTTCTATTCTACTCTTTAAACTCTGGTGACTTGCAATTCTTCTTATAAGTTAGTAATTTGTCTCATGGATTAAAATCAAAGCCACAGGCATTCTCAGCATCAATCCAGGGTCTCCGACACCTCTGGCAAGGCTGAAAAGCCTCCTGACCAGGGTTTGGGTCATTCTGAGATGCTATAGGAACCCCCTGGGTTCCAACATGCTTCAGAAATGTTGCATTAAATATGTCAAATTAGGCAATGACAACACAGGATAATGGTATACTTGCAGCCATTTATGATATTTTTTGCCTTTAATAGAAGAAAGAAGCTGCAGTGAACCTGTCAGGACCCTGCTTTTAATTTGAAAGAAAATAGCTACCTTGCTCTTGTTGGGTTTCAGTTTAGTGCAAATGAGTCACGGCTCAGCCAAAGATAATAGCTGAACCAAGAGGATATTTCCGATGGACTCTTTTTCACGGAATTCAGAGAACTCATTATGAAAAAAAACCCACATCTAGCACATCCCCCTGAACTTGTTGGAAGATTATGTTAATCATCAGTATCAACAATAACAGGTTATCTTTTCCCCTGAGATTAAGTGAATCACTGACTGATAACATTTAGTATCACTAAGCTTTGAAGGATGACAAAAATTTAGGTTCTGGACTTCTTTTCTCTTCAATTTCTTGTGTCATTATTCTTGAGGAGTGCCCCTTCTCAGACACCTACTAGCCTGATGGACTGGCATCTGGGCACGGCTGCTTCAGGTCTCACTTTTACTCTCAGGTGATTGCACAGGCACCCAAAACCACACAATGACCAGACTGGTATCTCCTTAGTCTCCCAGTTCACCCTCTCTCTCCCTTACCAAAGGACTACCAATTATACCAACCTGTCAATTTTCCCCANTAGGTTCTGGACTTCTTTTCTCTTCAATTTCTTGTGTCATTATTCTTGAGGAGTGCCCCTTCTCAGACACCTACTAGCCTGATGGACTGGCATCTGGGCACGGCTGCTTCAGGTCTCACTTCTACTCTCAGGTGATTGCATGTGCACCCAAAACCACACAATGACCAGAGAACTTTTCCCACTGGTATCTCCTCAGTCTCCCAATTTACCCTCTCTCTCCTTTACCAAAGGACTACCAATTATACCAACCTGTCAATTTTCCCCAGCCATAAGTTCACATTATGTACCAAGGAGTGAATATGCACACCAGCTCACTCATTATCTCTCTAGGACCACAAGTGAAGACATGCTTCTATTTCTCCATTCTTGATTTGTGAATAGGACATACTTTTTCTTAGTCACTCCTCTTTTCCAGTTTTATCTTTTTTCTTTAGAGATAGAATTTAATTATTTTTTGCCATTGCATAGTAATATTTGGAGCTTTCCTGTCTGTTGCCCTGGAGGCCTCCCTCAGCATTATTTAGTCTTAGTTATCACTGCAGTGGAGTGGAGAAGAGAGAAGCCCTATGTGGATGGCACTGCTTCTGATTTTTCAGACTGATGCTCTTGTGTCTCATGTAAGAGATATTAAACACGGCTTAGTCAATGAAACTGCACAGTGTATCAGACAGTTTAACCACCCTTTCTTTTCCAACTTATTTTACCACTGAGAAATACAAGATCCTCAGATACAAGTCAACCCAATAATGAGGAATCTCCTCAGCTAACAAGCACTAGCTTACCGACTAAGTGAAAGAAAAGGATAGAATTGGGTTTTTTGCAGGAATGTACCAGTGAGGAGATACCCTGACCCACATCCACTACCTCCAAAACAGATCAAGAGGATCTGTGCATGATAACTAGAGTAATCATTTCAAAGGCTTCAGTTGGAAGAGGTGGCCCATGATCACCCCATTGCTGCTATGCACCTGTAGAGACACAAGGGGTTTTTTTCTACTGCATTTATAGAAAGTAAGCAAAGACTGTGTGCTTCTCCAGTTATGATTTGCACCCGACACAGCATTACATAAACATCTGCCCACTCACTCTGGCTCACCTCAGCTGTACTAATTTATACTTTACAGCATGGAGCTCAGTCTGCTTCATGGTTGCCCCTAGACAACCATGTGCTGGTGTAGGTATTGCTTTGGAATCAAAGGTACAAACCAAAGGCTGAGTGATTTTTGGGGCCTATCCCCACATGAGCTGATTCCACAGGCAGCAAACTTCCTTTGCTTCACCAAAATACTTCTGCCAATGACCAGGTCCTCCAGGACAAAGCTTGAATCTATCACAGTCAGCATAGTAGATATAACTTCACTCATTTGGTCTTCTATTTTAAACTTTATTTAATATTAATTTTATTTTATAGTAGCTTGCATTTCTGTAAGCCTACATAACTTCTACCTTCAGAAGAAGTTTCCTGACTCTGCCCTTTCAAAATAAATGGTTCTCTAGTACAACTACCCATGATTACCTCACAAAAACTTACAATTGAATGGCATCACAGCCTTGTTTTTCTCATTAAAGGACTTCAAGAGACTGAGTCGTTCATAAAATTATTCAAGTGATCCATGGTCTTACTTTCTCTTGTCTTCAGGGTATTTTTCTAGAAGCAGCAAAAATGAAGCTCTGAAAAATTTCCCATTATTAAAAAAAAAACCAAAATAAAAAAACCCTCAGTCCTTTCTACCTTCCTCAAGCCTCATTACTGCAACTGTGATATTAAAGCATTCTCAAAATAATTTCTCTCTGACACACACTCTGCTGACGTACAATAAAAGCTTTTAAAAATATCTCACTCACCTTTCATACTCATTCACATAAAAACCTCATCTTTGTTGAATTTCTAAATGTTAATTCACAGCTCTTCATTCATCAGAGTTATAATCTTTTTTTTATATTAGTAGCTGTTATGTAATTTGCAGCACTTTAAATGTCAGCTTCACTCAGCTATCTACATACACAGCTGCTGATATTTCTTGAATATCTTTAAAAACATGTAGAAAAAGGCTTGTTTAGATTATTCTGAGTGTATAGACATACTTCAGTACCTATGATGTTCTGAAAGGATAAGGAAAAGAAGATAGTTTTGCTAATGGACACAAACAAATTAGTCCAGTTTTATATTGGTTATCTCAAAAACATACAGATTGCAATTAATTTCCAGTTTTCTGTATGTTCACTAGGTACTTCAAGTATATTCAGAAAAGAAAAATTAAGGAAAGTTCAGGAGCAGTATACATCTGCTTCTGAAAAGAGGGTTTCCTTAACATGTTTTTATAAATGGAAGTGTCTATTAATCTGAATCCATTCTCAGCTGATTGAGGGAGATGTGTTTATACCCTAGTAGATAGGGGATTTTATAGTAGCAGGATTCAACAGTCTAAAGATGTCCAGAGTTTGTGAGCAATAAATATCCGTTCTTAGGAAATGACATTGCTGCCCTGAGGAGAAAACAATCCCTGATATTACAATTAGAAATCATTTGAATTAGAGTGTCATACTGAGGTCCATGCACAGCTGGATCCCCATTATTGCAGCCCCAGGTAAGCAAACAAGATGAAAAACGTCTAAATGAGCCTGTGTGAACTGGATTGGTATCACCCATTTATAGCATAGGAGAAAAAACCTCACATGCAAAGGGGTGAAGAGTCAAATAAACAGCAATGTGTCTTCTATTTCACTTCCTAAAACCTGCCAGAGTTCAGGAATTTTGCATGAACACTTTTTAGCCTCTCTCTTCTTTTTTTCTCCAGATGACTTTCATACTTTGCATGAAAACATAGGAATCAAACTGAACTTTAGGACCTCAGAGGCAGATATAGGGTCTGTGCACTTGAAACTGGAATAATGGAAGAGTCAGGTTCCCTGACTGCCACCCTATGCCCTATGCCCTTAACTGAATAGCCTGAGGCCAACAGTAACCTCAGTTTCCACCAGGATCTAACCCCAAAATGATCACAGTCCTAGATTTGTCAGAGCTTACAGCTTTTGAAGGAGTGATCCTACAATACCCATACTCTAGAAGGACCTACCACTTTCACTGTACCAGCAACACTCAAGGGCAGGACCTCTGTTTCCTGACTTTCTTCACGGTAACTGTTCCACATAAGCAGGCCCCTTTCATATGGGTGATGCCTGCAGCACTGAAGACCACTCCCGAGGATAAATCACACCCACAGAAAGTTCTGCCAAGCCAGGAAATATTTCTTTGGAAAGAAGTATTATGTAATCACGTATTTCTGTGTTGACTTGCTTGAATCTTTTACATTCCATGTCTAACTGATGGACAGAGCACTCCCCTTTCTGTTCCCACCGGCAGGTGACACTAAGATCCAACTCTTCCACAGCCTCAAACTGCTGCTCCTCAGGTAAAGGGCTTTATGAAGATTTAGGCCAGACAATTTACTGGTGCTTTTGACAGTAGTGTCAATATCAGTTTTCACTTATTTGCCAATTTGGACACCACTTCACTGAAGCGTTATAAAACACACAAAATCATCCAGTAACAATACAACATGGTCTGGAAAAGGCTCTGATGGAGGGTTTCTTAGGCTGCAGCCTCCACAAAGGCTCACAGATACAGATACCCATTACTTTGGACTTCCTCTGATCTTCCCTTTTCATTTGTCCCTGCTCCAATTGCTTTGGCTGAAATGACTCCATACCTCCTGATGCAGTCATCTTTCCATAGCTACATCCTCCAGTTTTGCCTTTTGACAACAGCACTTGTCCTGTCCTTTGAGTGCACTCCAAAGTCTTTCCTGCTACTCTTGCTAATTATGAGGTTTCTAAATTGGAGTGATGGAAGCGGGTGGAACTGTCATGGTTTAACTCCAGCTGGCAACTAAGCACCACCCAACCACTCACTCACTTCACCCCGTGGGATGGAGGAGAGAATTGGAAGAGTAATAGTGAGAAAATTTATGGGTTGAAATAAAGACAGTTTAATAGGCAAAGCAAAATGTATGTACACAAGTCAAGGAAAACAAGGAATTCATTAATTGCTTTTCCATCAGCAGACAGGTGTTCAGCTGTCTCTAGGAAAGCAGAGTTCAATTACTTGTAACTGTGACTTGGGAAGGCAAAATGCTACTAACTCTGAATGTCCCCTCTACTTCTTTCCCCAGCTTTTATTTCTGAGAGGGACATCACATCGTCTAGGATATCTTTTTGGCCACTTGCATCCGCTGTCCCAGCTGTGTCCCCTCCAGCTCCGTATGTACCCCCAGCCTCCTCAGTGGCAGGGCAGTGTAAGCAAAAGAAAAGGCCTTGACTCTGTGAAAACACTGACCAGCCATAGCTGAAACATCCCTGCATGATCAACACTGTTTCCAGCAAAAATCCAAAACATTACTCCATATAAGCTACTATGGAAACAAAAAAACTCTGTCCCAGATGAAACCAGCACATTCTCCATCCCTTATTCCATACCATTTACATGATGTTCAGGTCCCACACATCCTCATCAACCACCACTTTCCTTCCCATCCTTTGGTATAATGTGCAGACAACATTGCCTCAGTCTATGGGCCACCTGCAAAATGTCCACTAATATCCACAAAATGCCCATGGAGTTGATTTAATCCATGACTGCATGCTCCATACATTATGGGGGGACTCATGGCAGGAGGGGTGATGTGTTCTATGGATTTACTGGGCACCAAAGCAGCTCAGGTCAGGTCACTGCTGCACTTGCACCTCCTTGTAAGACTTGAGCTCCGTTGTTTCAGGTGGTTCCTGCCACTGCAAATTCTGTAACATGCAACTCAGGTGTTTTGAGGTGCTCCAGGCTGGCTTCCCACACGGACACTGATGACTCAAGGTGAGAATAAATCCATGCTGCAGCAGGGGGCTTCAAGGTGTACCTTCCTCAGCATACCCATCCTTGGGTCACAATACCTTTGGAGCTACACCTGCTGTGGCACAACTGTAACCATGGCCACAGGTGCTTTGAGTTGTACCTGAAATGTACCACTAATGCCTTCTCCAAGTGCTTCATCTGGTGCTTCTACCTTGCAAGGATAGTGGGCTCAGAGGGTCTGAATGTGCATTACTGCATTTCCTGCAGTTGCTTTACCTGACACAGTCTTGACAGTGTTACTTCTACTTATTTAGCTTCAATAGCAACTACAGATAACAAACCAGTTGGTTTGTGTATTTTATTTGCTGGTTTGTGGATTTGGATTTTTTGGGGTTGTTTGTTTGTTGGGTTTTTTGTTGGTTTTTGGGGGTTTTGTGTTGTTTAGTTTTGTTTTGGTTTTGTTGGGTGTTGGTTTTTATTTGTTTGTTTTTTGGGGTTTTTTGATTGGTGGCTGTTTCTGTTGTAGTGTTGTGGGTTTCTTTTCACTTTGTCGTTTTGCTGTTATGTTTTAACCTAACTGGGCTACATTGCCCTATAAGATCTCTAATTTGTTTAGGCACTTAAGCACTATTCTCTCTTTCTTAAAATTTAGTTTTGGAGGAGCAAAAGGTAATAAGTGATTTTATATTTGCTATATTACAAGTTTTGGTTTGGGTTTTTTTGTTGGTTTTTATTTGCTTTTTTTTGTTTGTTTGTTTGTTTGGTTTTTTTTTTGGTTTTGGTTTTGTTTTTTTTTTTTGAGAAAGGATTATTTTGGCATGTCAAACTGAAAACATTTTAATGGAAAGAGAAATGAAAAATTGCCAAAATTGCCTGTAAAGGACAGCTGAAGAATTAAAGTTCAACCTGTTAAAAATATATTCTGACAGGTATTTTCTGGCTGTTAATACTGACTTGATTTAATAACAACACTCTGTGGGGACCTGACAAAACTGTTGATGGAAAGCAGGCAGGGAGGCTGGTGTGACCTGTCTTACCTCCCAGGCTCCTTAGCTCTAAGGATCGACAGCTTTTTAGTCACCAGCCTCATTGGGAAGGGAGCAGTCAAAAGTGCTGACAAGCTGTCTGGCTTCCTGGGCTCCTTCTTTGGCTAAGAGTCAGTTCCCTGTTCACAGAAGTTTTCAAAAATGTTGGTTACATTAGTTCTCCTAAGGCAAAATGCTAAAACCTTTCTATTCCATAGAACATTTATAATTTTCAAAGTGTTGTTCCAAATTAAGATGTAAATAAATTGAAAATAGAAAAAGTTTTTTGTGTATCTAATCTCACACACGGTTCCTCAGACCAGTAATCTAAATACAATTATCGTTCAGCCACTGAAGTCTGAAAATCACATTATTCCCTGTTCATTGTTTGTGATGCCCTGGGTGGTTAAATTGGGCCATGCTGAAACTAGTAAGAATGTAGGCATTGGCTTTTAATGGGGCTGAGACTTCACTTCTTTATGCAGCTAAAATTGTCTTCATAGCATAGCTCCAGCTACACACAGGCCATTGAAAAGATCATCTTGTGTAAGACTTGCCAGTGATTCCCATGCTCAGCCAGTGGCAGTTTTTCTAATAATTTCAGTAAATGTTGAGGATTTCACAGGAAAGAGGAGAAAAATGGTTAAATGTCGGAAAAGTCTTACATGGGAAAATAAGGGAGCTCAAAATGCATACAGCTTAGCTAAGCAGTGACTCAGAGGGATCTGATTGCCATCCTCAGATATTTCAGAGAGGTTAAACACATGGGTGGGGAGGAACTACTCAGGATAACAAGGGAAAGGAAGCAATATGATTGCAGACAATTTGGATTGAGCTGGAGGCATATCTTCTCAATAGCATGACTGGTTAAACTGTGAAATAATTTGCAAGCAAGACAGTGGTGGTCTCAGCACTTTGGTCACTCACTGCCAGATGGGAATCCACATGGTGATGAATAATCCTATTGTAGAAGTAGATAGACTTGACAGATTTTTTTATGAATTGTTTCTATTATGGTTTCATGGTTTTGGGATCTCAGGATGGAAAATGCAGGAGCGCATGAAAAAAGGAGAGGCAGGTACACTTACTGCTGTTTGTTACTTTAAGAAAGTAGTATCTCTATGTAACTAGTTATTGGTTGGGACAGCTTCCAGTGTGAGGCCTCAACAGATAGAGAGCAGTCCTGCTGAGGAGGACTTGGGGTGCTGGTGGATGAGGGGCTTCACATGACTCAGCCATGGAACTCACAGCCCCGAAGGGTAACTGTGTCCTGGGCTGCATCCAAAGCTGAGTGGGCAGCAGGGCCAGGGAGGGGATTCTGCCCTTCTGCTCTGCTCTGGTGAGATCCAGCCTGGAGTCCCCAGCACAGGAAGGACATTGACCTGTTGGAGGAAATCCAGAGGGAGCCACCAAGATGATCAGAGGGACGGAGCATCTCTCCTATGAGGAAAGGCTGAGAGAATTGGGATTTTTCAGCCTGGAAAGAGAAAGGCCTCTCTCTCTTCAGAGAGACCTAAATGGAGCCTTCCAGTACCTGACGGGAGTCTACAAGAAAGATGGAGAGGGAGATTTTGCAAGGACGTGTAGTGACAGGACAAGGGGGAATCGTTTCAAACTGAAAGAAATTAGGTTTAGATTGGACATTAGGGAAAAAATATCTTTACTGTGAGGGTGTTGAGGCAATGGAACTGCTTTTCCAGAGAGATTGTGAATATCCTATCCCTAGAAATAGAGTCATAGGAACATAGAACCATAGAATATACTGAGTTGGAAGGAACCTATCAGGATCGTTGTGTCCAACTCTGGGCTCTGTGCAGGATGCCTCAAGAGTCACATCATGTTCCCAAGAGCATTGTCCAAACACTTCTTAAACTGTCAGGTTTGGTGCTGTGAGGACTTCCCTAGAGAGTCTGTTCCAGTGCTCAACCGCCCTCTGGGTGATAAACTTTTTCCTGATATCCACCCTAGACCTCCCCTGACTCAGTTTCATGCCATTCCCTTAAGACCTGTCCCTTGTCACAAGAGAGAAGAAATCAGTGCCTGCCCCTCCACTTCTCCTCAGGAGGAGGGGTATATAAAACCAGATTGGGTGTGTCACTGTCTGGGGTTTCCCCTAGGCTGAGACCACCCACAGCAGGACATTCAGGTGGTTTGAGTTCGTGATTCCCTTTTTTCTCAGCTCTATCGGTGAAGAAGACGCCAAATTCATTCTCTGAGGCTTTCAAGGTTGTTTATTCTTTCTTATCTAAGAAATATTCTCTGTAAGTGACATAGGTGTGTCTAGGAAGCTGGTCCAGGGCACACTGTCTGCCCAGAGGGCAGGTCTTATCATTTATACTCAATCTACATAATATAATATTTACTGTTAATTTCCAATGTGCGACCTTACATTACATTGTCCAGTTCTCTGACAAACCAATCAAGAAATGCCACCCCGGCTCAAAGATGGATGGCAAGAAGGAGAAGAAGAAATTACATACCACGTATAAAAATCCTCCATCTTAACTCTTAAGCTTCTTATCATAACTATGTACAGATTCACTTTTTTACTTTGTAACAGACTAATTTATACACTACTTATCTTTTGCGACTTGTAATTCTTCCTACAATTATGGTAATTTTTTCCAGGGACTTAAATGAAACCCACAAGGGTCTTGGGCATTGTGCCAAGGCCTCTGAGCCCCTTGCCCAGGTTCCAAGGCATCCAAGGAAGCCAGGGGAACACCCTGGACTCCAACAGGATGGATCTCTGAACAACTTGTTCTAGTGAAAGGTGTCACTGTCTATGGCAGGGGAGTTGGAAGAAGATGATCCTTAAGGTCCTTTACAACCTCAGCCATTCTAAGATTGCATGATTTTAATTTTTTATTCTATGCCATTGTCCTTTTAAAAATCAATCCATTATTTCACTCCCTCCAATCTAAAATTTCCTTAAGTTTGATAGCATTCTCAAAATGAAACCAGTAGAAGCCTAAACTATATGTTTCTGTTCTTGATTAAAACTAACAACCAGTGTGCCAAACTGATAAAATGTAAATAGGCTTACAGAATGGAGTAGTTACACCAGCACTAAAATATATATATATATATATATATATATATATATATGCACATTTTCATCCTTTTTTGTCCTTGGGTAAAGACAATATTAATGACTTACATTCCTCTTCTGAAAGGAGCCCAACTGCTGCACAAACTGCTTTCACAGACAACAGACAGGAGATATTTTAGTCATAACTGTTAGGCAGTACCTAAAGACTGAAGAGAGCAATAGCATCAGAAGTCTGGATTTATATGGCTTGGAGAGAAAGTTGCCTCCAGATGAAGTAGCAACACCATTTAGACCAGGGCTGAGTACATTTCTTACATCAGTAGCAGCTTTTGGACCATGAACAGCATCAGTATCTCAGCTTTGCAGGAACAAATGGGGGATTTTGAACTGCAATGTTTGTTATATTAAATGTGCACTCCTTAAAGAAAGAAAGGAAAATCCTGCCCCAGCTTAGGATTCAGAAATTTGTGCTTGAAAGTGAATTTCAAATACTGGAATCAAGCTGCTTAACAAGAGTTTTCTAGGGTATGTGGTAATGCACAATAAAGGAAGTGATGCTTAGACAGAGACATGATTTATAACTTGGACAAGATGCATGTCCTGACATATTTATGTTGCCTTAAAGTTATTCTGACTAATGCAAGAAGAAAGAAAAATCTCAATTGCATCAGGGTTTCAACTTTGTGAACCAGTATGTTCCACATGCTCTTCTTTAACAACCCTCAACCCACATCTGAGCCACAGCTTAACATAGAAATATCCATGAAGTGAGGATTAGATTTTAAGAAACTACAAATTTTACTCATGTACTAACATCTGTCTCCAAATGTCCGGTGTCCTTAGTCATCAAAGGCTTTCAAAAGCACCTAGACTTAAGTTTGGAAAAAGTTTATAAGACAAAATGTGCTTACAGCTCAGCACTTATGTAAATGTGGGGAAAAAATCTGGGCAAAATCTGTCATTTGTGTAATTCATGTAAATTGCAATTCACACTATTGGATAAGTGCTTGATATTAAACAACACAACAAAGATAGGTGAGACTAATAGAACAGGTTTCCTGGAATAAATACCAAGAGAGTGAAGGAGATATGCTCTGTCCCAGCCATCCTGTAGCACAGAGCAACACAAAAGAGGTCATGAAACAGAATGAGGACAGAGGTACTGAAAAAAGCACTGAGCATCCCTGTAACTGTGCAAAAACTGAGGGATTGAGTCAGGGGAGAGACAGAAGAGCAGAAATGATGTAGAGGTGAAGCTGATTGCGCAGATTGCTAGGGCAAGTGCAAAGTAAGCAGCCATGGTAAAGAGAGGGTTGCAATAATTGAACTGAGAGGATGAAAGGTGGGACAAAGATTTTGGAAGCAAATTCAGAAAGCCTGCAGCTATATTGGCCCAAATTCCATGCTTCCTAGGGAAAATAAAGGACTTTAGAATCATAGAAATCTTGGTTGGAAAAGACCATAAAGATCATCTAGCTCAAACCCTTCTGTTATGGTCATGGACACTTAGCACTTTGCACTAGATCAGGTTGCTCCAGCCTGGACTTGAACATTTCCAGGGATGAGGCAGCCATGATTTCTTTGGGCAGCCTGTTCCACTGCCTCACCACTCTCACAGTGAATAATTTATTTCTGACATCTAATCTAAACCTACTCTCTTTTAAGTTTAAAATCATTCTCCCTTGTCCTTGTAAAAAGCCCCCTCTGCAGATTTCTTGTAAGCTCCCTTTTAGAACTGAAAGGCTGCTCTAAGGTCTCCCTGGACTCTCCTTGTCTCAAGGCTGAACAACCCCTGCTCTCTCAGTCTTCCTCAGACAGGTGCTCCAGCCCTCAGAGCACCTCTGTAGCCTTCCTCTGTACCTGCTCCAACAGATCGATGTCCTTTCCAAGTTGGGGGCCCAGAGCTGGATGTAGCACTCCAGCTGGGGTCTCATAGAGGCAGAGAGGAGAGGCAGAATCCCCTCGCTCTATCTGCTGGCAACACTTCTTTGGATGCAGTTTAGGATACAGTTGGTTTTTGGGATATGAGTGCATATTTCTGGGTTGTGTTGACTTCACTTTTTATATGATTGGTTAAAAAGCAAAAGATATTTCTATTTTGCTAGCCATACTGCTCTCACCCCTTAAAAATAAATTTCTGAGTGGTGGATCCATCAGCTTCTGCCTGACGTTGGCTCCTGATGCAGGGAAACTCTTGTTAGGGAAACAAATTACAACCTCATATGTTATTGGAAGAAGTGATTTGGAATAGCTTATTTACTTATTTCGTGCCATGCCCATGCCCAGGCTCTCCCAGTGATGTCTTTTCAGCTGCAGCCACAGCACATTGCTGCCCACATCAGGCAGCAGCACTCTCTGAGGATCTGACTGTCTGGGGGGAGCCAGCCATGTCAGGCTGCCAACAGGCTTGCTTTCTAAAGGGCCATGACACAACTGTGCCTGGAGCATCACTCAGTTGTAATATTTTTGATATTTTAACTTTTCAAATGATCAGGTCTAGTGGTGTTGTAGAAATGTGGCAAGGAAAAGCTGAAGTTTGCCACAGAAAACCACAAAGTAACAGGATAGAGGAGCTTAAGCATTGCATCAGACTATATTGCTTAAAATCTGCAGTGTAACTCCAGTGTGCTTTTGGCCCACTGGATAGAAAGTAGTCTAGACTCTGACTCTTGTATTTCTACCATGGACTTAGATAAAAGCACTCTGTATAGCTATCTGCCTACTCTTCCTGAGGGAAAGGTGTTTTGTGATAACAGGAGCAACATGCAATGAGATCTGCTCTGCATCTCTCACCAACAAAAGCCAAAGAAGAATGTGACCCTCTGAGATTTCACACTTTGCAATCAACAAAATATGAAAAGGGCTCGAAGCTCTCAGCCATGAAAAGAATAAGGAGAAACCTATCTGACAGATCCCTTTGTTGCATATTACTTTTCATTTTAGCCTTCCTTTAATTCAATATAGGATCCAATAAAATACATCTCCATTCTACTGTCTCTTTTAAGGGAAGTCTCTTGATGATTTTTTGTTCTCTATTTTTGCTCAATAGAATTGTATCATATTTTTGCTCTTCAAATTTTCTCTCCTCCTCAGGCTTTCAAGCTCATATCTCCTTTACTCGATCTATACCCATCAATCTCTTTTCTTTTACCTACCCAATGTCTCAAATTCTGTCTTTGAAACAGAGAGCAATTCAATCTTTTCAAGTCCTCAGGTCCATGAAAATCTGTACAAGTTCACTCCCTGACCCAGAGTGCCTTTTGTGTTATCATTCAATTTGCAAAAAATTCCAAGGTGTATAAAAGTTAGTTTAAATGGTAAATATTACAGTATTTTTTGAAGGGCTGAAGTAAAACAAAATATGAATGCTAAGAACTCCGAGAAAAATTAAGGACTTATCTTTGAGAGCAGCCCTGCCTGGGATACTGGTGGATTAGAAGTTAGACTTAAGTTAGCAATGTGTGATTGCAACCAAGAAAGCATATCATACCCTGAGCTGCATCCAAATAGCAATGATTTTCCCCCTCTGCCTCTCTCTCGTGAGAACTTATTCTATGATCCTATGATTCAAAGTAAAGATATTTTCCGATGGTAGAGTGAACATTATTAAATATCTTAAAGAATACGGTTTCTTCTATTCCTTTTCTTAAACCGAGTGACTGTCTTGTCTTACAAGGTCTAGCTTTGTTCCTTTTGGGGAGTCTCACGATTTATGGAAGATGTGTGTGAGATAATGTGGACTGTTAGCATATATACAGTATCAACAGCATAGAATAAAAGTTTCTCCACTGTTACTATGATATGTCCTCATTTATCAGGTCTGATTTATACAGAACTGTTAGACATTTAGGGATTCCTGGCTGCTATCAGTTTCAAATGCCTGGACCAATTGTTACCTGATTTTAATATAGTTTTCCAACAGAATTCCTATACTAATACAATTAAAGTCAGAAAGTGGCCACTCTAGGTCTTCTCCTTCAGTTAGCAGAACCAAAGAGGCAACCAGAGAGTGAGCCACAAGTAACCAAAAAGATATCCCCAAAACATATAAAAAATAAAGAAAAAAACCCCAAAATTTTCTCAATATCTTCCTGACTCTCATAAGAATTTTTTTTCTCCTTATCTGAAGTATAAGAGGCATTAGCAGTCAAACAGATTCTTTGAATTTAATTAATGGAAAGCCCTACAGTAAAGGAGAATAACTTCCAGCTGACCCAACCTAAGAGCAGCCTTCTTCATGAGCATTTGAGATAAAGCCTTGGTGTTCATGCAAATTAATTTCTGAATAACAAAAATGTTTTATGCATATGTATGATGGTAATAGCAAACTTCAGAACAAAGCCTAAAAACAACTTTACCGTGAAGCTGTTACAGCTTGTTTTGAATACACAGAGTTGAATAGTTCCATTAAAAAGCAAGATGCTTCATTCTGCTCTAGCTATTCTGTACACATTGGCTGGGATTCTTTTTTTATTTGCTTTTCTTCTTTTGTTAGAGTTAGAACAAAAATCATAACATTTTAATCTCAAAATAAATCTTCAGAAAATGTGTGGGTTTCTTAAAAGTACTGTCAACATGCCCATGCGGGAAAGGATAATCTGTCTCTGCATAAATATTTGGCATAATACTCCTACATGGTTAAGGTTAGTGCAACTGGGCAAAGGGAGATGGAGGGGAGGATATAACTAAGAATTGCACTCAGAACCTTCCTTTTTTCCCCTCTCAAGCTGAATGTGAACCAAAGCACTCAATGTACCTCAGTACATTGTAGATACTTTCAGGTTTCTGACAGAGCAGAATCAGCAGTGTCAGATGATGGGGGGCAGCTCTTAAATGCTTTCCAGTCATCTCAGGTGAAAACATTAGAAGTGTGTGCTTTGGAGCAACCTGAGATCATGAGATGTTTCAACAACTGAATATACCATGGTCACATACTTTTAAGCTTCCTCAAAACTGTTCTCCCTTGCATTGAAGAATGTATCCTGTGACACTGAATCCTTCCTCAATAGCTTCAGCTTCCATGATGCTGAATCATTCCTCAATAGCTTCAGCTTCTGCAGGGTGACATCTCAGTTCTGAAGCATTCTCTCCAAGAATAAATGCAGATGGACACCTGGGTTCCACTGAAGAACCTGCCACCTGGGCTTTGGCCCAAAGCAAAATTAATTGTGTTCTTTCTTGACTCTGTGCTGTCATAATAGAGTATCTGGATCATTTTTCTGCCAAATAGATGTGTGAAGGCAGGGAAACCAAATATCAGAAAACAAAACATCATGATATAAAGACTTTCATCAACTTGGACTGTTTCAGGAACTCATTTCTGAAAATAATTTGCTGCAATTTGGACACTCAGAAACATCAAAGACTCTGCATAATAATTTCAACAATTTTGGATGTAGGAGCAAATGAAAAATACTTCTCACCACTATTCCCAACTCCTCTTCACTGATGAGGAGCTCAGGCTGTTTGGTTTCATCAGAAGAAGCAAAGGTCTGCTGCAATATAATGCAGATAAAGCTTTCTGGAAATAAGGACCTGAAAAAAAAACCCCAAGAAACAAAACCCAGAAAAACAACCCCCCAAAAAAATCAAAACCCCAGACAAAGAAATTAAAACCAACCACCACAAAATATTCTGTGATTTCCACTGAATGTTTTGAAGGCTTGTGACAAGAACTCCGTGTGTTATGTTCTTAAATGCTTTTTTCTCCATCAAATAGAATGTCAGACCTGATATATGTAGCTGATTTCAAGACTAACTAAAAATAGAAAAGGTAATATCACCTGCACCTCAAAATGCAAAATGAAAAATATTTGCTTCTGCAAAACATACTTAAAGGCTACATTTCAAACTAGTTTCTATGACTACCAACAACATGCTTCAGGATATTTGCTTTAAGATGTCATCATCCTGCCATCGTGTGCCAATCTGAGGTACTGCTCACTAAGACTGTATTTATTTTTTAAATCATGACTCAGTTTTACAGCTTGAACATTCTATCACTAGAAAAATGCATGCTACAATATAAACATCAGGTTTCAAGAACTTGTAATAATAAAATTGCTATTTTGCTGAATAAGAATGATTAATGCATATATAAAAAGTGATAAAATGACTGGTTTTGCTTCTTTTACTTCAGAGCCAATGCTCTATAATATAAAACAGTTGGGAAACCAACTTCATATAACAATCAGTTAAACTGATGACACTGGTAACATTAACACTTTACATGAAGACAAAAGAACAATTTCAGTGTTGGACTTTTCTTCCTTCTCATTCAATTACAAACTGTGCAGAAAGTGGCTCACCTTGCCCTCACTGCTATATTAAGTGAACTGTATCAGATGTGCCACATCAGATTACTCAGTTTTAGCAGACTCCAAACAGCACAAGATGGGAAAAGGAGGGACGTCTGCTCTTCTCTCTACTCAGGCTACAGAACCCAAAATCTCTTCCAGTGCCTGGGTGCATAACCAGGCAGCTCCCAGCTGTGTGTCAGAGGTGGGAGGCTGGTGTGTGGTGGGCATGCACCAACCTCTCTCTCCTCTTCCACAGGGAGATACTGGAGCACATACCTTTAAATCCCAGCAAGTAAGCACAGACACAGAGGGGTTTTTTTCCCCTTTTGTACCACTGAACAGCCAGTACAACTTCAGCTGCTTAAGATAACAACTCCTCAGCTTCCATTCCAGCCTAGAAGTTGAAGCCTTTCATGCCACATAAATAAAGAGGTAACAACCTATTTTCTCATCCACTTCTTTAGATTATGTTGAGTTTGCATGACCCTACTAATCCCTCTACTGACAGATTCCAGTTTGCTGTGTAAATGCTTTGCCAGCATGAAAGTGAATTCACACAGCACTGATCTGTACTCCTCAGGGTGCTGGTTTTGGCTAAGACAGAGTTAATTTTATTCCCAGTAACAACTGCAGGGCTGTGTTTTGTATTTGTGGTGAAAACAGAGTTGAAAATGCAAAGATGTTTTCGTTATTTCTGAGAAGTGCTTAGCCAGCAACAGGGAGTTTTCTGCTTCTCACACTGCCTGGCCAATGAGGAGGCTGGGGGTGCACAAAGAGTTGGGTGGGGACATGGCTGGGACAGCTGACCCCAACAGACCAAAGCTGTTTGTCTATCCCATTCACTGTTATGTACACGGGAGCCCTGCTCTCCTGGAGATGGCTGAGCACACCTGCCTGCCCATGCAAAGTGGTGAATGCATTCCATGTTTTGCTTTGCTTCCATATGTGGCTTTTACTTTACCTGTAAGACAGCCTTTATCTCAGCCCAGAACTTTTCTCACTTTTACTCTTGGGATTCTCTCCCCCATCCCACCAGTGAAAAGGGAGTGAGCTTAGTTGCCAGATGGGGCTAAACCGTTACACCAAGCCACTAAGTATATCACTTTAATGAGCACTGTAGATTTAAAAAACCAAAACCAAAATCAAAACCAACAACCCCCACACCAAAAAGAAAAGAAAACAAAACAAAACCCCAACCAATCAAAAAAAAAAAAAAAAAATAAAAAACCAAACCAAAACAAAAAAAAACAGAACAACAAGAAGAAAACCAGAACAAAACCAAACCAAACAAACAAGGCCAAAAATTGCTTAGGACCCTGAGGGAAAAGCCTTCATAACTTTCATAAAACCTCAAATTCAGAAGTTGGGATTGAAAATAAATCAGAGAAACTACCCAGCCAGCTGTTAAAGATTAAGCAAAGCATTCCCTAGAAAGTTATTTAAAATCTCCACAAGGAATCTGGACTATCCCTGCTCCAGCTGAGGCAGGTTATAACTGCTACATATCCATGTATAATCTTGTCCAACAAATTTACTCAGAAATGGGAAGCTCTGCAGCCTTCAGAGCAGAGCAAGTCAATACTACTCAGCCAGCTTGGTAAAATGTTTTACATCTGCTGCCATCCTTGTACTGCTCATACTTAAGACCTTTCAGTGGCAGTCAGCCACTGGCAAGCCCAATACAGTTTTCTCACCAAAAGCAGTTGTTTCTTCATTAAGTCTTCTACCCTTATTCCCCTTAGGATCAGAAATGAGTTGCCAGAAACAATGAGCCTTCCCCTTCTCTTTGACAAACTGATGGATTTTGGTGTCTCTGATCTGATACCAAAGATCTAATCCTGCAGGGAGTTACTCACATAAAGAGTCCTATTGACTGCAGTGGAAGTAATTTCCCCAGGTATTTAGAAGACCCTCTTTCTGCTACGCACATGCTGCAGCTGTTACTCAGCTTCTCAAGCAGCTGATGAGAAATTAATGTAATTAGACTTCCAGGGAAAAAGTCCAATGGGTTCACAGGGTACTAGCTGTACATCTCACTGCAAGGTCTAACAGCTCACTCTTTAAAACCATTTTGTCTTAGCCATTTTATCTGCTTACACTTTGCTTCAAGGAAATCTAAATTTGTGAACTGATAAAAACCAAAGTCTGTACTAAGGACTGTGCTTTTGGGCAAAGGTTAGAAGGAGTTGGCAGGGCAGTTTAACCCTCTTATTTAATTTGTAGCAGCTAAGATACCTATATCTTCTAAACTTGGAACAGCAACAAACACATGTAATTTTTTCAGCATTGCTTCCTGCCACAGGTTGTTGCATTTGGAGGCTGTAAATTTTCCTCCGCATTCTGACGTACATTTTACACAGGAGCTGTCATCTCTGATGAGTGTTTTCTCTGTCTTCTGGCACAGGAGGGCTCTCTTCTACCTTGGGCCATTGGATTCAAACAATAAAAATAAATAATGATAAGGTTTCCTGCATTCATACTGTGTCACAGCGTGGAAAACTTTGAGACAATGGCAAGGGCCACTCCACAGAGCTGTGCTGCTCATACAGCAAGCCCAGAGCAGGTTAGTGACCACATCCTCTCTACAGGAGTGTGTTTGGGTCCATTTAGGTGAAAAATCTGTGCTAAACAAAAACAATTCAAAGTGCTGTTACACAGCCAGCCAGCTTTGTTCACAGATGTTAGTTATACCAATAAATCTGACTTGATTGTAGTGCTGACAAGGTGAGTGGTGAAGACTGGACTGTTAAAGGCTTGAAAAATAGGGCTGGTAGAACTCTCACAGGTAATCTAGATTAGTCTCCTCCTGTGCCTAGAGCAGGAACACTTACATGAATATAGTTTTCAGATATCATCCACTCTATCAAAAACTTACTAGTGATACGGACTATGCATTTTTCCAGAGAAATTTATTTAGTGCTGCCTGGCTCTCCCTTTCTTACTTTCAGGATTTTGTTTGTTTTGTCTGAAGAATCTCTGCAACCTTGTGTTGTTTATCTCTTCCCTGTGTTCTGCTTTGATATATTACCATCTAATTCATAGAATGTTAAGTGTTGCTCTTTATCTGAAAGCATTTTGTGGGTACATTTCTATTCTCAGCAATTCAAATGCATTGCATGTGCCAGAATGGCCTTGCTGTTGGAGCACATATCATGGGTTGTTCCCTTCTCTGATCTTTAGAACTAGTACTGCCCACAAACCTACACTGAGCATTCATGTGTGCATTTTCTGAAAAAATCATGATATGAAGATCATGGATCTTCAAATATTCCTCTGCTTCTGCAAAGTGGGAGGTATTGAATTTCCTCTATAGGTCTGCAAATGAACTTTGCAAGCTGCAGACTGAGTGGGCCTTCACTTTTTAGCATGTGCTACATCATTCATGCCTTGATGTGAAATGCTTTTATGAGTCAAAGAACAGCTCATTTTACCAGTCCTGTGTGCCACAAGATGTCTGGCACTTACATGGTGTGCTTGTGCCCTGTTTGTGCACAAGGTCCCAGGGTCCAAACTGAAACATCAGATCCCAGTTTATCTGTTAGCCCAGTCCCTGGCTCTGTAGTAGGACAACGTAACAAGCTTCCTTCAAGGTTTCACCAGGTCTTGGTCTGATGACCCTAACTTGTTCACCAGAATTCCCTCATCCTCTCTGAAACTTCCAATCAAACAATGAAAGAGAAAATACTACGTATCTGGACACATAGAGCTGACCCTCAAACAGATCCCAAACAAATCCAGCCAGCACAAGCCACTCACACTGATCCAGAGCCAGTGTTTTGGGCTGAGCATAGCCTGGCTTTAGGCCAAGGCCTGGTAGAATATTCATCCTCAACTCTGGCCTTCTCTGAGAGCATTTAGTGCATTTAGTGCTGCTGGCTATAGTATTATTGATCAAGAGCTGGGGCAGGAGACTCAGGAAATTCTTTAAAATGCATTCCATGCAGGAATGGAAGGAGCTGAAATCCTCCCCAATAAGGCCTTGGAGAACTGTGCTGAGAAGCCACAGCTTCACCATCTGACCCAGGGCATTCTCATTCAGTATCTAAAGGAAGGCATCGGAAGGAATCAGGGATACAAGCAGCAATATTTCCAAACTTCTCCTTGTGTTCCACCACATATGACAATGCCATTCATTGAGTTGATTGGATCAATTCATAGATGATGAACAGCTACCTAAATCTGAGGAAGAGTATTATCTGAGCCAGTAGAGGGAAGCAAGCATAATGAGAAATTTGTAGCTACTGAGTGAAAAAAAAACAATTTTGCTGAAGGTGGAAGCTGACTTTGAGCGTACAGGCCTTTTCCAAGGAAATACGCACCTGAAAAGAAAATTTAAACTTTGCACCACAGCATCCAGGACCAATATTTTTAGTCATATCTCCAAAGCAAGAACAGATAATCCTCTGCATTTGTGGATGGCCCAGCCTCAAGGCCTGCCTTCAACACTTACTGCCTGAACTGCCCTGGGACAGTAAAATATCCTGCACAATTCCCAACATGCTAACGTGATGCACAATGACAGTGCAACTGTCTGTGAATAATGAGGAGAATATATTCAGGAACTGTATTCTTATAACTAACATACCCTACCCTCCAAAAAAAAAAAATAGAAAAACAAACAAACAAAACAAAACAAAACCAAAAAAAAAAGGAAAAAAATTAAACAAATCCCAAATTAATCTGGAATTTTTGGAGAGTAATAAAAATGTCTACAGCTGCCATTGCTCTTAACTCCTTCTAAAGAACTGGAAAACAATTTCCTGTAGATATGATCCACAACTGAGAAAATTGTTTGAAGGGAATTTTTGTTTCCATTTTACTGGAAATTTTCAAATATCTGTGAGGAAACCAGCCTCAGCTCAGTGGTATCAGTGAGTTGCTTCAACCCCGTACAGTCCAGGCCCTGCCAGTGAGCTTCGCAAGCAACATGAGCTCCTTTTCTTTTATCTGCAGCAACATATCCTTACTGCTGGAACTACGAAGTACTTCCAACCTTCAGCCAAATTAAAAACACACAGATATTTTGATTTTCATCTTGAGGGATAACACAGACAAAAAGTCACCTGAACATTCTGAATTCAAGCTGAAATGTGAAGCTCCTATTTCACATGCAATTAGTGCTGTTAGAAATACACATTAGCTTTTTTTGTTTTGGAGGTCCCAGATTATCTTTGTTGCAATTTATCTTTTACTCCAGAGATATGCCATTCTCTGAGATAATACGCATAAACTTTATTTAATCAGCTGCACAACTCCTGGTGTAGCTAAAGTTCCACTGAGAAAAACAAAACCAAACGAAAACCAAACCAAAAACCCAAAATAAAACTGCCTTAGTTCTACATCAAATCATCAACTCTTCCCAGTAAAGTGATAAAGGAACAAAAACCATTGGACCTTTGTGGATGAAAACACCAAAGTGTTTGATACTGGCATCAGTCTCTGTTTCTCTGCAACTGCTTGAACAAAGGTTTCCCTACTCTCTGACCTGCTAAGTCTTATTTGACTTTCTGCTGGCTCTGTGTTATTTTTCCCTTCTACATTAATAGGAAGTTTAAGGTTTTTGTTTCTGGAATCATATTTAAATGAGGTTTGGTTGGCACTCTTGCTTGAGGCTGATGCATTCTGACTGCTATTTGTTGTTTCAATCCTCACAGTAGTTCTTATTGCTTTAGTTTGTGGGGTGGTTTGACCCTTGCTGGACTGCCAGGTGCCCACCAAGCTAATCTATCACTCCCTCCTCAGATGGACAGGGAAGAGAACAAAACAAAAGGTTCATGAGTTGAGAAAAGGGCAGGGAGATATCACTCACCAGTTACTATCATGGTCAGGACACACTTGACTCAGGGAAATTGGTCAAATTTATTACTAATCAGAATCAGAATAGGATAATGTGAAGTAAAACAGATCTTAAAAGCACCTTCCCCACATCCCTCCCTCTTCCCTGGGCTATACTTTATTAGTGATTCTCTACTTGCTCCCTGCCAACACTATAGAGAGAGAAGGAATGGCTGTTACAGTCAATTCATCACATTTTGGTTTTGCCACTGCTTCCTCCTCAGGGAGAGAACTCCTTCCCCTGCTCCAGTATGAGGCCTCTCCAATGTGAGACAGTCCTCCACAAGCTTCTGCAATGTGAGTCTTTCCTGCAGGCTACAGTTCTTCACAAACTGCCCCATGTGGGTCTCTTTCCATGGGGTGCAGTCCTTCTGCAGGAGCAGCCTGCTCCAAGCATGGGTCCTGTGGGATCACAGGTCCTGCCAGCAAACCTGCTCCCCATGGGCTCCTCTCTCAAGGGGTCCACAGATCCTGCCAGAAGCCTGTTCCAGCTTCCCACAGGGTCACAGCCACCTTCAGGAATCCACCTGCTGTGGCATGGGGTCCTCCACAGTCTGCAGGTGCATCTTTGCCCCACTGTGGACCTCCTTGTTTTGAGTACAACCCACGTTTGAGACTTAGCACATTGGAAGGCAGAGAGGGAGGGCAATACTTGCACAGTCTGAAATCTGGAGAACCAAAGACAGTTGTACCAGGTGCCCACAAGCTGTAAACCCAGAAAACTTCTTGGTGACAAAGTGGTTACTCCCTGCAGCTATGGACTTTGTTCACTTGAAGCTCAAAAAGAAGAGATGTACCTTTGAAGGAATACTCTAATATATGACTTTTCATTCATATTCACTGAGAGAAGATGAACTTGAAGGGAACTCAGAAGTCCCTTTGGAGGCCATAAACAATGGGCAAACAATAAAAACTGCTGAAGTCCAAGGCTTATGTAGGGCAGGTAAAACTACATGGTAAAATTGGTCTATCATTGCACCTATGTATCTGCAAGAAATTAGAGAAACTGACTCTAACTCTTCTAATTTACTTAGATTTATCTTTTTTTTCCTAAAAGACTGAGTAATGTACTTACATACAAGTAATTCAAAATTAAACCCAGTAAATGAGCCCACCACATTGCACACTTGAATACACTGTGCAGGACATGCACGTCAACACAAAGGAACACTGTCTGGGGCATCCTCAGCAACCTAACAACTTTTACTACCACAGTACTTGGAGTATAACACAGATAAAGTACAAAAACTCTTATGTACATTAAGGAAATAAGGATGGAAATTATTGATTTTGTGAAAACACCATTTCCCAGACACTCTACAAGAACTACTGCAAGTGTAGCTTTTCTTGTTGCTGGGCTCATTTCTGTTATAGCATTTGACATAAAGAATAATTTATGAGAGTTATAATATGCATACATGAGTGCAGTTGCATAACAGCATTTGCTGAGCATTTTCCTTTGTTGTGCTAATGGAGCTTTTGGCTTTCTTCTATTTTCACTGTCAAGTCATTCAGCTAAAACAGTCACAGCAGTCATTTACAGGGACTGACTAAGTTTACACAGCAGTATGTATCATGATGCAAAGGATCCTATCTAGTGACAGCTGCAAGGGGAATTTCTGTAAGCAGAATGCAGTCAGCGAATAGAAACATACCCAGCAATTGGAGCAATAATGGTTACAGTTTCTCTGTGATTTACAGTGACCTAATTTATTACTGATTATAGTTGCTTAGAACAGCAGTTTCACTGATACAACAGCACTGACGCTGTCACCTGGTACTTCCCAGCCTCAGGGTACTCCTAGAGCACTCCTCACCCCAGCACAGCACAGGTCTGCAGATCTCTGTGTGGGTTTGGGGCACATCTCTTGCTTTGTCCTTTGTGGCAAAAAGCCAGTTTCAACATTAATGCTGTGTAATAAGCTATGTAAAGATTTGGTGGCCCTCATAACAGCAGTCTACCTGTGCCTGTCTGAGAGGATGATCAGTGATCACTCTCCTGGGTGACCAGTGATCCTCAGTACCTCCTGGCTCCTCTCTCCGGAGTTATTTTGCGCTAGACCTTCAAACTCTGCCGTCAGTGGTTGAGTTTTGTTCTGCCAGCAGGATAATTACTGTGCAGTACTTAGGTTTCTGCACAGTCCCAGAAGTGCCAAGGGCCCCACAGTCTTTTTGCCAGGTTGATGGATAATGACAATGCAAGTGAGAGGCAGCCTTGCCACTACTCAGCTCTAGGTAACTCAGAACCTACTACCTGCTCTAGGAGGCTGGTCTCCTAATATTAATAAAGAGAGGGGCAAATCTTTCCAAAATGCAACCCAGAAGAGAAGCCAAAATTAAATATATAAATGTGTTTTTGTCTCTGCCAGATGTTCAGTTTGTAGAGAAATCTACAGCATTTTACCTTCACCAGGACCTTTGTGTCTGAGGTAACACTGAGTCATTCTGAGGGAACACTGGCCTTTTTTGGGAATGAAATAAGGCCCTTGTTCTAGCAAGCCTTGTCTTAACAGCATTGTGCACTTGCATATCCCATCCAAAACCAGCCTAATCTGCCTTGCATCCAAATATCCAAGTCTCCAGATGCAATGCTTCCACTCATATTCTCCAGTACTCAAAACTATATATATAAATGTGAGATGAATATTCAACACTGTAATCTTGGCATTCCCCAGACTAGTTTAGGGATGACAAATATAACTTTTGATCACACTCTGTTCATGTGGAAAAGATAGAACAGCTGCTGCTATTTCAGTTCTCACAGGCATGGAGTTAAATTACCTACAAATAGACACAGCAAGTATAACCCAGAAGGCAGAGAGCCCTGGGAGGTGTGCTGTGCCACCTGCCTCCCCACAGACACAAGGGCTTGCAAGGGGATGCCTGGAAGACAAGCTACAAAGCTGCCCTCTGTAATGCTTCCATGAGAGGCAACACCTCCCTCTCATCCCTTTAGAGTTGGAACAAAGGTTTCTGGAGCACCTTCATGCTTTTTGTTTGTTGTTTTGTTTTATGCATCTTTAGGGACTAAGGAAGTAGAGATTAAAATCGTATCCAAGAAGATTATTTGACGGTATAAAGAGCTCAAGGTCAAAATGGGGTGAAATAGATAAACCTTGCTGTAACAATTTTGAAATATTATTAATAGGGCTTAAAGAATGGGAAAGCAAAACGCATTCATCTTGGCATTTAGAGTTTTATTCTGTTCCCCCAATTTCCTTGACAAATCTCCTGGTCCCACCTCATAAATTTTTCCGCATCTGCATAACAATAGTAGCTAAACTTCAGCAGCTGGGCAAAGAAGTAAATATTCTTTCACAGAGTCAGCAAGCTTATTTTTAATGGTATGTGGGATATTTTATTTCTGAGAAAGTAATTTATTTTGTTAGCAAAAATACGAAGATAAGGTCTTAGAAATACCTGCACAAACCTACCTTCTCACTTTTGCCCTTTTCCATTTTCCTTCTAGCTTCTCTCCTGGCAGTCAGCAAAAAACATCACAGTATTTATAAAGCCAGCAGCACCATAGGCAATGCAAAATGAATTGCAATAGTGGAACAGAGAAAAACCTGGAAAAGGAAGTATATAGAACCCGTGGGAAAAAATTAAAGCAGACAACAATTTTAGAAAAGAGCACATTATAAACAAAATAATACTATTCTGTAAGACAAAAAAAGGACAAGAATTTTTGGAGAACTGAAAGAAAAATTATTTGCTCAAAAATAGCTCGTGTCTTGAAGAAATTATTAATCATTAATAGAGAGATGGAAAGTAAAGATGGAAGAAAAATAGGAGGCCATCTAACTTATTTCCTTGATTCCCTGGTATTTTGAACTGTCTGAGCTCTCTCAGCACAAGAACTGCTTTTGAGATGTACTTCTAAGATTTTCTCTGCTACAGATTTCATGCAACACATTTGAACAGAATAAAAGAGATATCCAAAACTAAACTGAAGATTTCATCCCAGGTGAGATTTAGAGTTGCATATGTTCTATCAGGCAGGTCAGAATAAAAACAATAAATTAGCAAAACAATATTTAGTCCAGGATTACACCCCAAATGTAATATTATTGTTCTAATTACTGTCAGTTTGTATCATCCTACATTGACTGCTACAGAGTGACCTTCAGCTTGCCATTTTTGCAGATCACTGAAACAGCTTGATTGCAAAGGTAAGAAGATGTATTTCTCACTACACAGCTCCCATTTTCCCATATTTCTTTGAGATGACAGCAGGTAACTCAACCTGGAAAAATGAACAGGAATACAATTCATACAAATGCCAACCAAGTATTGCTTCAGCACATTTCTGCAGCATCAGTGTTAAGAGCCATGCATTATAAATGTTCTACAACTCACTGGACTGTGAAACTACTTGGAAAGCAAACCCTGAAATTTTGCTTATGAAACATTTACACTGATAAAATTAATTTAGTAGGTCTTTCAGGTAAAAGAAATGTACATTAAAGTTTTGAAACAATGGCAAGTGCAGAGGAAATGACAACAACATAATTCTTATTGACAGTTTCCTATCGAACCTAATTCTCTGCTCGCTTTAGATCTATTTTTCCATTTTGTAGAGATTGATATTTAGAAAATAACTTCAAGCTTTAATTTCACAGAATACATAGCACAAATTGTTCTCAAGGATGCAGTTATTCTGTCAGGGAAGATATCAATGGTTGGTTTAAAATGTTTAAACATTGCCCATATTTATTCATGCAACAGAGAAGAGAATGCAGCAACATAAATACTTGCATAAACATAACTCACTGGAGACATGATTTTTTTTTAAAGCAATCTTAAGAGGCAGCTAGTATTTTGTTTTACCTGTTATTTTCCACTTTTTAATCAAATAATGCATTCCAGAAATCTATATTAGATTCTGATCCTGAAAATACTTGCAATATGTTTAAGGTCAAGCACCTTGTTCCACTGATTAGTCAATTAGTTCTGTGTAGAATCAAATTGCATGATGGGAATCCTTCCCAGTGCTCATCTTGCTGTTGTCCAAGGCTTTGATACAGAGATGGACAAAATCAAGTGCAATACTAAGTCAGCATGTTCCCATTGGAGGTTGAGAAAGAAAAGAATTTTTGTTCTTAGGAGTAAAAGCAAAATTACTTTAAAAGTACTCTTAACTCATACTACTATTTTAGATCCCCCAAAGACTTTTTACAGAAGATGAGAAAATAAGCTTTTGGGTTTCGTGTTTATCTTGGTGTCCTAAATTGATCACTATCCCAAAAACCATGGAGAAAATTTATAAGAACCTAAAAAGTTCTCTAATAGACTGGAACTGCTTTTAGAAGTTGCACAGTCTGTAGTTTAAATAAAATGGACCAGAGTGATCAGATAAAAAAGATATCTATACTAACACCCTGATTTCAGAGGCACCAGAAGGCAATGAGCTGGAACGATGTTTTTGACTCTGTGACATCCAAGTACCATTCTAAAACATGCGTGACCTTTAATTAAGAGAAGGCAAATGTGTTTAAATTTGCTACATAATGATCCAAAAGTTTTCACTTTGAAAATCAAAAAAATTGAAAATTACTATTCTGAAAATGTCCAGGTAAAAAAAATAACAATCATACATTCCAAGTTTGACAGAAACAGTGGCTCTCTGAATCACTACATGAAAAAAAATTCATGTTTTGACATACACCTTGCTCCAAAAGTCAAACCGGTGTCCATATACGAAAACTTTCTCCTCACTTGCCTGACTTACATAGATGCAAATATATTTTTCACATAACTGCCTAATCCCCTTCCTGCTTAAATCTATCATGGTTTTCTCTTGAGCCTCCTTAGTC
Organism: Bombycilla garrulus; assembly: GCA_013400315.1. Lineage (NCBI taxonomy): Eukaryota > Metazoa > Chordata > Aves > Passeriformes > Bombycillidae > Bombycilla > Bombycilla garrulus. Next base: position 855,464 of record VXBU01003160.1, on the reverse strand, counting down.
AAACTTCCAAAGGATTATTTGAAGAGGTAATGAAGGAAGATGTCATAAAGAAGATGTCATACTCCCCCATGCTTGTTTGCTCCCTAGATGGCGGCCATTATATTATGGCATGGAGAAAACTGTGTAACACCAAAATGCCTTGATCCATTGGCAGAGCTAAAAACTCAGTTAAACATTATTGCTAATATATAGAATACATCATGAGCATTCATGCTATTACCTACGCAGAATATTAAGGAATATTTTACTGGGTTTTCCTGGAATGGAAAAGGAGCTGGCTGGGACTGTGTTTTGGATTTGTGATAAAAACAGTGTTGACAGCACACGAACGCTTTGGCTATGGTTGAGTGGTGCTTACACAGAGCTAAGGTTTTTCCTGCTCTTCATGCTGCCCTGACAGCAAGTAGGCTGGTGGTGGGCACAAGTCTGAGAGAGGACACAGACAGGACAGCTGACCCTGACTGGCCAAAGGGATATCCCATGTATGATGTTTTGTGTTTGTCTTCCCAAATCACTGTTACATGTGATGGAGCCCTGTTTTCCTGGAGATGGCTGAACTTCTGGGGGAACTTCATGGGAAGTGGGAGATTAATTCCTTGTTTTGCTTTGTTTTTGGGCATAACTTTAGCTTTACTTCTTAGTCTGTCTTTATCTCAATTCACACTTTTAACCTCACCCTGAATACTGCGTGTAGTTTTGGTCAACACAATATAAGAAAGACATTAAGCTACTACAGAGTGTCCAAAGAAGGCAATAAAGATTGTGATGGGCCTTGAGGGGAGGCTGAATGAAGAGCAGCTGAGGTCACTTGGTCTGTTCAGCCTGGAGAAAAGGAGGCTCAGGGGGGACCTCATTGCAGTCTGCAACTTCCTTGTTAGGGGAAGAGGAGGGACAGACACTGATCTCCTCTGGGGTGACCAATGACAGGACCCAAGGAAATGGCCTGAAATTGTCTCAGGGGAAGTTTAGATTGGGCATTTCAGGGTGATTGGGCACTGGAACAGCTCTCCAGGGAAGTGGTCACAGCACCAAGCCTGGCAGAGTAAAAGAAGCATTTGGGCCATGCTCTTGGGCACATGATGTGACTCTTGGGGTGGTCCTGTGCAGAGCCAGGAGCTGGACTTGATAATCCTTGTGGTCCCTTCCAACTCAGCTTATTCTGTGAGTCTCACCCCTATTGTGGGGGGAGCTTGTGAGCTCCTGGATGAACTTGGCTGCCTGCTGGCATCAAACTGTGACAAATATTCATGTTTCAGTGATGCTTGAGCTTTTTCTTCCTCATCCTAGTAAAGATCCATATAATCAAGAAATTCCAGCTCCTGACTCACGGTACAGTTGAGTCATATATTGGAAACTAGACACCATTTAAAATCTGAGCCTTGGGCTCTTACTACTTCATACATAAACCAAAGAAATCTAGTGAGGACAGTAGACACTTTGTTAAGTGAAATTTTGGGTTCAAAACTTTTAAAATTAATATGAGCAAGATGGTAACACTTGTTTTGATCTCCAGGTGAAGTAATTTACAAAAACCTGTTCCTTCTCCCAAGCATTTGGCATATCCATACAGACAAATAATCACAAATATTCTGACTTTAAAAGCCACCCAAAGACAGAAACAATACTTTGTTTTGCTGCTCCCTGTAAGAAAATCTTTGATGTTTATCCTAACAGGGCTGTAATATCCTTGCTGAAATCATGCTGACTAGAGAATGCAGTCAAGTTGTACTTGCTGGAGACTCATAAGAGCTGAACAGAAAAGATTCCAAACAGAAAAAAAGACAATTTTAAAGTTGTATCATGAAGTAAAAGACCTAAGTTACATACTTAAAGACTAAACTTAAGAAAAAAGCTAAATTACTGTCATGGAGAACATGTGAAATGGACAGATCTGGATTCCTACAGTGTGTAAAAATAATGTGCAAGATTTTTGAGAGAATAAGTTCTGATATGTTGTTTTAGTCCACACTGAAAGTTATCTTATGCTTTTCAAAGCAATAAACATAAGTCATGTGTAAACAGAAGACAATGGCATTGATATTGGTTTGACCTACACCATTTTGAATGAGAAGTGTTAAAAGTGACTTTAAAAAAACAACAACAAATCAGACAGCAAGTAAAACAAAAAACCCCAACAACCAACAAAACAAAAACAAAAGAACCCACCCAAACAAAAAAAACCCCAAAACAAACTAAACAAAAACCCCAAACAAACTAACAAACACTACAAACAAATTAATAAAAACCAAACCAAACAAAAAACAAAACCGAAAATTAACAAAAACAACCCAGAGGCAGAAATATTCCCAGATGAGAGCTGAGAAAGACTCTCTCTATCCAAAACAGTATCCAATGTACAGCTGAGTTTAAAAAACAAAAAATAAAAACAAAATCCAGGCCAAACCTAGATACCACCTTGTTAGTGGGAAGAAAAAGTGCTGTAGTTTGAAAAAAAATAAATCACCAACAAAACTGTCAGTAACAAAAGTTATATGTCTACAGGCAATTATTAAACAGCATCAAGAAAAATTTTCAGGCAGTGGAATTCAATTGTCTGAATGTTTAAATTTTGGGAAAGTCACAAGCATTATTTTGACTTAGACCAACTAGCACCTTCACAAACAATTTACAGGCACGTCTCAGAAGTTAGGTCCTACCATGATTATTCCCTGCAGGCATATTGGATGCAATCACCCTATTTTTGGAGGTTAAACTAGTTTAACAGTTGGACATGGGCTATTCTGTGCTAGTTGGTCTCAGTGCTGGAGAACATTCCTAGACATGTTTATTTTATAAATACCAACATAGCCAAATATTACAGGTTATGGGTAGCTGAAGCTAAAATTATTGCAAGAATGTGACCTGCAGAGATTTAAAAGCAGTTGATAAACAACAGGAGCATATGAACTGATAAGCTGTCCAAGTGATGGAAGAGACCCGAGGGACTCTACAAAATGTTTTCTCCTACAAGAACAACTTCTTGGCAAACCATACATTTAGCTACAGTATTTATTTTGTCACTACAGCTGAATGGCAAGAGAATAAGGCTGTATTTATGGAAATAGAAGGGGAAAATTAAAAGTCTCCTAATGGCCGAAAAAGAAATTTTGTACTTATCACATGGAATAAAGGCATTACAATCCTCTTGAAAATGCTTAGAAAAATACTTTTTTGTTGTTGTCACTGTTGTTAAATTATTATTGTATTATTCCTACTCTCCTTTTTACAAATGAGAGGTTTTTTTTCCGTATGTTCTTAATTCCTGGGTAATTTTTATCTTGAGTGATTAGAAAATCTGTGTATGAGATTGCACAAATTGCCAAGCAATCTGCTTAGAATAGTTTCAGGACAGCTTGCTGTGTTAGAGACATTGCTTCTATTTAGAGTAGACTAGTGAAACATAAACAACACAATATATTTACTTAGAACATCAAAGAGCTCCTGCTTGTGATGATGGCAGTCTAACCTTGTTTTTCAGATTGCTGAAGGCTATTGGCAGAAAAGACAGGGTTCAGGAATGTGGTAGAAATTAGATTGAATCAGTCCAATTAAAGAGGAAACAGGACTGGTTCCATTTCCAGTGGCACATTTACTCTGTGTCATCAGCAGGTGAGCCCAGAAACAAGATCTCATGTCTTTGATGTTGATTAAAAAGCTTACTCTACAGATCTTAAAGCTCCAGACAGCAAATGATGGGATTCACCAAATCAGGTGTGAGTTATGTCTAGCACACATCTGGGCCAAGTCACCATAGGATCCTTCCACAGCCCTGCAGAGAGCAGGGAGCTAGGCAGGAAGAGCAGGAACAGGTCAGAGACAGCCTCATTACCTCCTGAAGGAGACACCTTTTATACAATGAGATGTACTGTGCTAGAATTTCCACTCTGCTGGGAATCAAAATTAACCAGAGTAATGGTGTGGAGGGTCACTGCCCTGCACCCTCACAGAAAGCACACACACCCCCACACCCCCACACCCCCCCCAACACACACACACACATGAGCCTAGCTGAGCCCAGGACAAGTCAGAACCTAAACGTGCTACATACTGCCCAGAAACGACATACGGGTTAGGCACACCCCTTCTTAGCACAGGCTTAGTTTAACTAGTACTAACCTAAAGCCCCTTACGTGCAGCCAGAAAAGTAGACAGACTGATAATCCTGATCAGTGTGGACACTGGAAGTCACAGGAACCTCAAGTAGTTTAAGACATTTGGAAAACAAAAATATTCATGGCTTTATGAAGGGTATGTGTTTTACATAAGAAATTTCTCACATATAAGCACTGGAATCTGCAGTGTAGGTACACAACGTGCCCAGGTAACACTGTAACTGTAGGTCTGGCCTCCCAAAGTGGTTGCTTCACCTGCATTAGGTCTAGAGATACTTGAAACCAACCAATGTCTCACAGGAACAATTAGTACCATGGCATGTGCAGAAAGGTCAGAAAAGGGCTGGAGAGATAATGCAGAGCTAGGCCTGCAGATAGTACCATATGCACCTTGTGCCACAGAGTACACGCCGTGACCTTTGACAGCAGGAAATCAGGCAGGCTGGAGCAGCTGTTTGCATTTCCCCTTCATGTTCCTGTGACTATTTAAAACAAAAGCACAATGTGAGAGGTGTTAGAACCATCGATGTGTGTTGCTCCCAGATACCAAGCAACACAATTATGACTCCAATAATTCAGGCTTGTGCATCAAGAAAAAGTTTTATTCTTCTTCTACTTCTACTACTACCACTACTACTACTACTACTCCAGAAAGAAAGAGCTGTTGAGTTATATAGAGAGGATTGCAAAGATGAGCATAATTGGTTCGCGAGAATAAACAAGTAACTAATTGGTAAAGAAAACAGTTCTCTGAAAGTGAAACATCACGTAGCTCACATAGAGCTGAACAGAAACCACAGGTGCATATCTTTGTTTTCATCCCTGACAATCTGCTATCCCAGAATAGCATGAGAGCTGATTTCTTCTCCTGAGCCCTCTGCAACTTACCAGGCTGGGCCTGGGAAGAATTGCAGGTTTCTCAGGCTGTGTCAGGCTGTGTGCAACTACAGATGTGCATTCTGCTGTACACATGGCTGACACTGTTCATTATGTGCTTTTTGTGTCACAGCCAAAACTCAAAATACTTTTGTTTGTAAAAAATCACCAAAAAGTGGAACTGTGAAGCTTCATCATCTGAAACACACAGCACATACTAAATCTGTTTGTGGGCTGTCACACAGGAAGACTGTACAATACTGCAAGGAAAAACAAGCTTGGAAAAGCAGATGTCTTAACAGCTACTAATCAGAATCTAATTACTCTTTCAATTACCTTTACTCAGCACTCTAGGTCCCCAAGCCACTACTGACAGACATCAGCTGTCCATGTGGCATCCTCATCTGGCACAAACCGTATTGAGTGCGAAATCAAACGAGACACTGTTATCCCAGCGTTAGCAGCAAGCCTTTCAAACTCCCTGTGATAGCAAGGCATGCTGAATATTTCATAGCATGCATTTAGAGCTGGTATCTCCTTCTTGAGGCAGTACAAATACCGTATTTCTGCAGGACTGCAATGCCACAGAGCTGTAGGCCAGTGATTACATTCTGCGTACACAGACGGCCAAATCACAGTCATACTGGACTAAACAAGGATTCCCCCATCCTTTTACATGAGTTTAGATCCATGCTGTTAGAAGCAATTTTATCATAGCTTAATATCTAGCATCAATCCCTTCCTTACTTAAAAGCAGACGTTTCTTCCACACTGAAGGAATGAAACATAAATACAGTCCTTATTCTTCCAGAGAGGTTTCTATATGTTCTAAGGAATTGAAAATAGACAAATCCCTGTCATCTAGAGATCTCCATATACCTGTTATTACTTTTCATAATTCCTACAGTATCTGGAGTCCTCCCACAGCTACAGAATCCCTCCAGAGTGGGTCTGTAGATGTTTATGCTGTAAGCAAGACCGCACTGCCACAAGCACACAGCACAAGCACATAAGAAAACAGAAATAATGCAGATGAGGAACAAAAGCTGAGAAACCCTTCCCCCAAAACATGAGAGAATCAACTTCAGATCTCCTTCTTTCAGCACAGCATTTACTCTGGGTCCACCCTTCTTTCCCCAGAAGGATGGGCCTCCTTGCTTGCAAATAAACCCATCTTAGTTTTGTGGGAATGTGAATTTTTGAAGCACCCTGAGCAGTAAGACCTTTTGAGACATAGTTAGTCAGCATTAAAAAGAGTATCTGAGTGTGGCTTTATCATGAGAGTTATCATGGGAGTGTGTCAGAGACTGACTGTTATAATCCATGGCTTAAACATCTTCATGAAGGACATTTGCAAAGCTGTATAAAAGTGCAGAGAAGACATCCACACCCTGAATAGGGCATCTGACTGAGGCGCTGAACTATGAAGAGAACATAATGACTCAGGTTGGGCCTGTGGGAAGAAGAATACATTCACAGAGGTATCAAGCAACTCTGGGGTAGAGATCACAGCCCCAGGGTTACCAGCTGCCAGGTTCCAGCAGATCCTCACACCAAAGGGTGGGAGGAGGAAAAGAGGTTTTGGGTGTACTGGAAAAGCCTCTGCTCAGAGGCAGTGAACACCCACCCTGTGCTGTACAGAGAAGCTCAGCTGTGGGGCCCCTTCACCCCGGGAAAAGCTGCATCCACATCAAGGACTGAGGGACATCATGGCCCACCAAAGGCCCCCCAAAGCGGCCCCAAGACCCTGCACCACAGCACTGCAACATGATACAGCAGATCCACAGTGTTGTGAGGCACAGTGACATGGGCATTCCAACCAGGCCAAAACATACATTAACACATGGAATTTGATACTTTTTGGTGGGGGACTCTCAGCACCAAGAAGACCAGATGGAGGGAAGCCATGAGTTGTCATTAGGAGCCCTGGAAAGGTGATGTGTTTCCATCTAATCCCCGTCATTCTCTTCCTGTACTCCCACAACTAACTCTTCTTTCTTTTCTTTTCTCTTTTCTCTTTTCTCTTTTCTCTTTTCTCTTTTCTTTTCTTTTCTTTTCTTTTCTTTTTTCTTTTCTTTTCTTTTCTTTTCTTTTCTTTTCTTTTCTTTTCTTTTCTCTTTTCTTTTCTTTCTTCTTTCTTTTTCTTTCTCTTTCTTTTTCTTTTCCTTTCTTTGTTTTTCTTTTTCTTTCTTTCTTTTTCTTTCTCTTTCTCTCTCTCTTTCTTTCTCTATCTCCCTTCTTTTTTCTCTTTCTTTCCCTCTTTAATAACAATATGTCAATCTTTTGGCACCATCATCTAACTTCATTTAGTTTTAATCACAATTTTTTGGGTATATTTCAAGCCTTTCTGGGTTTGATCTGTTTTATTCACAGAACTTAGTTTCCCTTACTCTTCTGTGTTTAAACCAGTTCATAACAGTCATGGTACCACTAACCTATGAGTGCAGTGCTATTGCTGCAGCCCACGACTGCCATGCAAGGAAATTGTACTTGTTTTTCATATATCCTGCTCTACCAGGCAGCACACACATACCACAAGCTCTTTTGTAGGCAATTTGACCAGGCTTCACTTTGGCTCTACCTTTTTCTGGTCAGCTAGTCAGAGCATTCCTCTTTGCCCCACAGGAAAGAGTCTATATTCCAGCGCGACACTTGACTTGAGAGGAATGATGACTTGGCATTGAGATGTTCAGCCTGAAGGGAGAAGGAACTTAAATACCTGGTGATGAAAACCAAATAATGCTCCAGACAGCAGGAACGTTTTCCCTCAACCACTCCACAACTGGAGAAGTGCCACATAGAAGCGTTCATGTGCCACATAGTAATGGAAACTGTCCTTTCAGGGACACACCACCACTTCTGTAAAGCAAGCAATGCATCTGTTTCCAAAATACAAAGGTTAAGAAACAACAGGGAGTTGCTCAACATTCACCCTCTCAAATACATTGCTGAACTACTAACACAGTCGCAAGTTAACTGGCACTCTCTGGAAAAGCTTTCAAATTGTATTTGGGAATTGGTATGGCTGGGAAACTCATCCAGTTTGGGTATCTATCTCCACACTGTCAGAGAAAAAGAGGGTTTAGCTGTATGGACATGGACCATTCATGACACTCTGTCTCAATGCCAATGAACAGTCCCAGACATAATTTATTAGCACATTTGCAGTTTAATTCTCTGCTAACTATGACCTATCAGCCTACTTGCCAAGCTGTACAGCTCCTCTTCAGCTCTGGTAGAAATAAATCATTACTGGAAAAGATCAAAGAGCAGAAAACAAAGTTTTGCTGTGATTCCTCTTACTTCTCCCATCTGCTACAGACCACAAGGTCAATAATCATTTGTTTCCCTGCACAAATCCCTCTTCGGGAAGAGGTGGTCAGGGAGACTACAAACTGTGTACTACAACTCCCCATCCTGAACACACTAATCAATCTCTCCTGTTAATTAGCCAAACTCAGTTATCAATATAAGGAAGCTCCTAACAAGACACAGAGTTTTATTTTTAATTCTAAAGAGAGAGGATTACTGATGTGCACACAAATAGGTCAAGCTAATATAAAGAATACAGACAGAATATAAAGCAGTTTCCTATCCCAAAGCAACCCATTTAATAAACCCTCACAGTCAGCCTTGAATCAGGTTGTTTTCTTGTTACAGGCAAATGTGCATGTGGCAGCAGACCAGTTCTTTGCCTTTTCTCCTGCTTCAAGTGAAAAGCCAGGCAAACAGCATTACAAAAGGAAAAAAAACTGCCAGAGGAGAAGCAGCTCCACTGAAGAGATGGGAACAACGCCTGCTGTCATGGGAATTTTAAAAAAACTCCTAATACTCAGAAACCACTGTTCCTTAAAAAAAAAAAAAAAACAAAAAAAAAAACCAAAAAAAAAAGCACCAAAAACCAGATATTGACCTTGCCAATGTGAAGAATCCATTTTGAGAATAAGAAAAGGAAAAAGAGAAAGATGTTCAAAATAAGTGCTGCACAAAAAGCTGCCTGTCTGCTTCCATGCCACCTAAATCTTCCTTATTTTTTCAGTGAACATCTTTCTTGTGGACTGAGGGATTCCTTTCTGCAATCTACAATGTAACATCTTATTTTTATAATTTCATAAGCAGTTTTCTCTAGTGAATATTTTTCTGATAGTAAAATAAACAAAAATGTTTCGTTTAATGTACCATTTAAGAAAATACTTTTCTTAGGGGGATACTGCACTACTTTATTAAGCCATTGCCCTACTAAAATGCAGAAACTTATCTTGTTATAAAAACATCTCTGCTGAGTTCAGACCTCAGTTATTTTTAATCAAAATTTTGAAATATTCCAGAAATGCTGCCTGGAATTTCCTCTATGTATTCAAAGGAGAGGATAGATGAAGGAAGAGAGAGGATTATTTTATATTCCTCTTTTTTTGTTAATTATTAATATTGACTAAATATGTGTTGATTTTATTTGCCACCTATGAAGATGATTGTAAAAGGAAACTTTTAAGCAGTTTTCCTGCATTCTATTAGATTTTTGAGATCCAAAACCCTTGAGCACATGAATTTCCAACATGAGTTGGAAAATGAGGGTGTTTCTTTGGTTAACCAGAGCAAGGAGAGGATGTCAGATACAGTGGGGGAGTTTTCTCTCATCCCTCCAGTCTGAAATAATTAGCATACTGATTTTTTCATCAAAGCATATTCTTAAGCCTTTAAGAAAGTTGGAGATTACTTAAGTAAGAGCTAGAGATTTAATGCATCTATATATGAACATACTGATATAAAACCTTAAATTTAAATAAGATTAAATTATATTGTAATTATAAAATACAACTGGTTTTGCTTTTATCTTCTCCAGTTCCAGAATCTTACAATGAGATAATCCATCTAGTTCCAGAGTGGGTGCCATCTGTATTTTAATTTATTATTAAATCCTGAAAATGTTTTAGCATACGGCAGAGGACACAGATCTAAATAGAAAACAGAGTTCTTGGAATCCATGTGAAATTAATATTGTAATAATATTACAGAAGATAACAAACCTTTTTTATTGCTACTAATTTTTACTGCAAAATTTCAGCTTTTCCAAACGGCAGCTGAAGAATATTTGTGCATGCTGCAGACTTCCGAATTAGCAGCATGGCTTCTTGATGCTCCTCCCTGCAACAAACTAGTGCAGCATCTCAGAGTTAGTTTCACAAAGTCACTCTCAGAGAGCAGACTTTCAGGCTGGTTTTGCAAGGACAAGATTTTGAGAAGTGGTTTTTGACCTTCAAGCACACAGACACAATGTCCCACAAAACCCTGTGTGCAAAATTGCTTTATAGATTAAAACTGCACTGTTGCTGAGGTTCTTTCTTCAGGTGAAGAAGAAATGGACTCTGAAGTCTAAAATGCCTGTGTGCCTGAAATCACTAAGCTGTGAGCCTATTTAATCTGCAGTCTCATATATATATATATATGTACATACATATATATGTGTGTGTGTGTATGTATATATATATGTATATATATATATAAATATATATATATGAGCAACCAGTTTCCTGACCTCTTCGTTCCACACCTTCTCTCTCTTCCTGTACATAGTACAAAGAGTACAAGCAAAATGTGTCAGCACTACTTTCCTCAGGATCATCTCAGACATATGCTGAGTGATCTCTAGAGCAAAGTGAAACCACATATAGCAAGCAGTGCTTTTGCTTTGAACTACTTTGCAGCTCCAGCTAACAACCTCCACATGATCTAGGTTGAGTAATTTAAGTGATGGTAGGGAGCAGGTCTCGTTCACCGTCCAGTATTTGAATACAGTCACAGCCTTCAGTTGTGATTTATTTTAGCATACTTCTAAGCTTGTTCTGCAGTCTGCATTTAAATGACAACATCTAGGCAGATTAGGTTTAAGCAAAATTTCAAGGAATGTATATAATTCAAATTCCTTTGTTCCAGTCTAGAGGGAAGCATGCCTGAGACAACAAGAGACTGTACCTCTCCAAGAGGCATGACACATTCATCACAGTATTTCTCGATTCATGATGAGTGAAGATCCCCAAACGCTGACAAGTTCAGAAATCAGTGGGAATCAGGATCAGGGAACTGCTGCTTTGCAGAAGATACCACAGCACTCCCATTCTGATCCTCTTGTGCTTCTGCAAACACTGGACTGAGTAATACAGATGCAGCAGATCACAAATCACCCCTTAAAAGCACTGGAAAACATCAGAAGTGTTCAGTGGAATTGGGTGCTAAAATGCTTTGGAGACCTTTAGCACATGGCTTCAGACATCTTTTAGGCACAAAATTACTTTAGAGATACTGCCTTCTGGGTATCTAATACTTATTACACATAGCAGGACTTCTTTGAGAAGTTCAGACAAATGATTTCCTTCTCTTGTGTATATAGCATTTACTGCTACTGCTACTGTTGAATACCCACTACCATTAAAAAATTGGAAAAATAAAGCAGTTGCCAAGGCAGCATACATCTGAAAATGACTCAGTAATTTCACTGTACTTAAAACATTTATTTGCAAGTGTTTTGACATTTGTCTTAATTTTCATTATTGTAGATACCTCTAGGAAGAAAAACACTCTGAACAGCTCTGAATAGCTGATATTCTGGTATCATTTTTACCAAAATTACTTTAGGCTGACAGTTTGAAAAGTACACTTTAATAATTACCACGGCATTTAGGAGAAAGTCTTGGAATCAAATTATATATGATGAAGATACTTAATTTAAGCATTTAAATACAACAATTCAAAAATTCAAGTTTTGGGATATGTCTACAAAGCTACTGCATGAAATGGCAAAAATGCATATTCAGCAGCAGAATAAACCAAAATTAATCTGAGATGTCACTTAGGATTTCATATTCTTTATTCTCTAGCTGTAACTTAGCCAGGTCAGTATTTGGAGATGCCTTTCTCCTCATCCATGATCTTCATGCACAAATAACTCTTTTGCAACATAAATATGCACAGTGCATATATTTCATTACAATCACAGAGAAACAACAAATCCAAGGAATTGTGCATTTCTTTGACCTGGAGGGCTGAATGTAAGAACATGACCTTTTGCACCTCTGCTCTCTGCCCAAATTTCCTCATTGCTGTACCAACCCCCCAGCACCATCCTCTCACCAGCATCTCCTCCTCCTTCCTGCTGGGTTCGTGCATAGCAGAAATGCCTCTGAGGGAGTTGTAGCCCCCAGATTCCCTTCAGCTGCTGTCTTTGACTGCCTAATGGGCAGGAAGTGAAGGCAGAGCCAGAATCTTCCCAGAGGCGTTCACTAACAGAAGTGATGGACACAAACTGCAACACAAGAAATTCCAACCAACTACAAGGAAATTCTTTCACCATAAGGTTGGTCAAAGATTGGACCAGGTTACCCAGACCTCTGGATCCTCCACCCTTGGATATTCAAGCCTCAACCAGATATTTCTCTCAGGAGAGCAGATCTAACTGGACATGACCTCAGCAAGGGCCAGACTAGATATCCTTTCCAATCTTCATTACTCTATAACGCTAAAACCAGGGAGACAAACTTCAGTTCTGGAGCTTCAGTTGGTCAAAACTATCTCTTTGTTTAAGGCAGAAGTTCCTAACTTGGATATGTTAATTCTTAAATATAGGGGGAAATAAGAGGTGGGGGGTTTTTTTTAGTTTTTTAGTAGAACACTCATGTCTGTCTTATTTAGGCAAATTTAATCACACACTACACCTGTAAAGGTCTTCCATCAGAGGTACCTCAGACATTGTAAATATCATTAAGGACAATGATATCCATTATCAGAAAGTGCAGGTACATCTCCCAGTTCTCCTTTATCAAGTTCTAAGCTGGTTAGAGCTGCTGCTAAGGGAGAGGGATTACTTGCTCAGGCTTATGCCACATTTCACAGACATTTGGCCAATTCTAAGACAGTGAAGTGGCTCATACACAGCACGGAGCATAGGAAGAGAACACCAGACACTTCTGCTCTACACATAACTCCAGAGATTGAATACTCAAGGACTTTTCCCCAAGAGAATACAATCCATGTGATACAAGTCCACCCATGCTTCGCTACATGGCTGCTTTTCCTTTATCTTTACTGTTTATCAGAGCAGATATAATGAAGAAAAGTACATTTGTACCAACATACTTGCCACTTAAAAAAGCAATTTTCTGCCTTGTCTCAAGGTTAATATTCAGTAATCTTTACAAGTCTGCATTTTCTGCATTGTTAATACATTCTTCTGTGACTCCCTTTCATTTTCCTATTTGGGTTTTAACAAGTAAAAAGGATTTAAAAAATATATTTAATCCATTCTTTATGGAATGACTCACTGAAAAGGAGAGAATAAAGTCCTCTAATTATAGCTGCCAGGGTTTTTACCTCCTGCTAAGTATACTAATACTCTTTTCACTAATTGCAACTTTCCCCTTCCTTCTCTAAATTTTAAATTCTCAAACTGCTTCTTTATGGAAACATTTTTTTAAACTCATTACTACAAGACTTTTCTCCATTGCAAATGCCAGGGCTCTGAGGAGTCCAAATTTATTTCTCCAGACCCTGCCATTCTCCCACCTCCAAGCTTGTTTCTAAGAACTCTACCATACCCAGCTTAATTTAGGAAGCATCCATTGCAAGAAGAGAGAATGTCTGTCATTAGACTGAGCAATGTAGATGGAAAAAAGACAGATAGATTCCTCAGCTGAAAGGAGACAGCCACTAAAAAAAATCTGCTCAGTGATGGACCAGCATGTGTACATAGCAGAGTCCTCTATTTGGCTGCAAACCAAATGATAACCTATAACCTGCTGATAAACTGCTGTGGCTGCCATGGGGGCAGGGGGAAAGAGGCATGCTGTAGTCAGAGAAATATATTTCAACTCACTGCACAAAAATCAACTGCGCTCTGGCTAAAACCTGGAAAGACACACATCATGTTACAACCACTGCAGCCTTCCCACAAAACACAACACAAATGCAACACAAAATGCTTGTGAAGCACCAATCTAAATTACCTTGGAGCTGCACATGTGCATATGGCTATGGTTTCCACAGCTGTGAAACCCTAAAATTCATGAGAATGGCTGGAAATCAGTGATTCTGTCCAATGTCAGCTGCAAGGAAATTCCTGCACGGCTACCACAGCACTGGTCCCTCACAAGCTCACTGACTGGAGAACCTCACGCAGGAGCTGCTGAGAGTGGAAAAGATTACTACAGCTGTCTGAATAGGAAAAAAAAATATAATTTTGTGCCTCAATTTACATACATGGGAGTATATACAGAGTACTAATTTGCTGGTATGAATTTTACCAGTTCTGAAGCTTTCTTGGGTGGCAGTCTTTGGGGCCTTTTTAAAATATAATTTATTTTGGTTCAGTTTTGTAATTTCTTTCTTTCTTTTTTAGATCACAGAGAAAGGAAGCTACTCACAGTGGTTTGAGATGAAAGACACAAAGCAACCTCTGGCTTCAGCTCAGCAATCTCTGCCTCCCCAGCTGGTGGAAAAGCAAATGGCAAGTGCACAGCTCTTCCTCCCCCAGCTACCACCTGTGCCAGGCAAAGCAGAGCAAGGCAAAAAGAAAGCCTTTCAGGCAGGCAAACCATCTGCCATGTGCTGCTACTGCCTAAGACATCAGAAGGGCAGCAATAAATGTTCCACTTTTGATGAGTTCTAGCCATTGCTTCTGGTTTGCACCTCTCTAGCTCAAGTTAAAAAAGCAGGCCCTGGAGGCAGAGGTGTGCATCCAGCAGCTTTCCAGAATCTGAGAAACACTCTGAGTGTTTATTCCAACTTCTTCTGAGACACCATCACCCATAGCTGTAAAAGACATCTGAAACAGTCATAAAAAGTCAAGGTTTCATACTGTTCCCGTTTCAGTGTTATTTACTTCCAGTAGCACCATCCCCACCCCTCTCCGTCTCCAAAAATCCTACCAAAAAAAAACCAACCCTCTATCGTCTGAGTTCATCATCTATTCAAGCAAATTGTTACTCCTGCACAAAAAATCAGTGAATTCATTAGTCTATTCCCCTCACCACCTACCATTTCTCACATTAAATGGAGAATATTGGTGATCTTAAGCAATCAAGTTTTTTTTAAAGCACAGTGAAAATTTGTTATTAGAATAGTTCATCACCACAGGCCTTTCCGTCCTTCCTCCCACTCACCCACCCACAAACTTTAGGAGAAACAGTTGCAGCTTACAGAGAACAGAGGGAAACACCTCACATTCAGCAAAGGGAGCTCACGCACACACTCAAACACCACTTGGTACACAGATTTGTATCCCAGGTGACCTTACCCTGTTATTGGGACAAACTAAGCCATTCTAATTTACAGAAGAGTCAGCAGATTATTTCAGAAATTAAGGGGTCTAAAAGTCAAAGCATGCTAGAATTCTCTAGAAGAGAAATTGCTGACCTGCCTCTAGGTGAGGCTACCCAGCTGCCCTGCCCTGGAAAGAAGCAGAAGTTGCCAAAGGATTTGGCCGTTACAAAACCAAGGCACTTAGGTGTATTCAAAGGTCTGGAAACATTATGGTTAACTTAACTCTACAAACTGTGTCTGCTGTGCTAGGATGATTATTTGTTCCCCTTCAGCATGAACAACTTGCGGCTCTCTTAAATTCCTCCTCCTTCCCTGCAGAGGAGGGAAGGGAAGCAATGCACTGCAGTCACCAATGCCAACCTGCTAGGCTGGAGATTGCATGATGAAAAAAGATGTGTCACACTGACTGCATGATCCAAGTTTTACATCCTCTTCACCAAAGCCAGTACTTAATTATTTTGACTGACATAAGCTTATGTGGGCTACCATCTTGGAAAGATTGTCTCCCAAAAAGGATGACACCAAATATTCAAGTCTCAGGATCAGGCAGAGCAAACCATTCCACTATCTTGCTAATGACTTATTTTTTGTTCTAAAACAAAGCAAAACCCCCAGAACATTAACCTTGTTCTGCTAATTTCTTTAGCAATGCATCTGAAGTTCTAAATAATTAGAAGGAAAGTTAGAGGACTTTTCACTCCCACAACAGCAAATCTGGCCCAGCTAATATCCCAAATGAATCAAGAATCCAGAGCCAACGAATTACGCATTAGTCACTTGGCTAGCAAGGAGGACTTCACTTATACTAATGAACTCAGGACTCCATTAAAATGTAATTTTAAGTTTAGCAATATACCAGGATAATATAATGTAGTAGGGAAAGGGACAGGATTGACACCGCAGACTCAGTTTCTTGCTACTTATCACTAATAAATTAATATAAAATAAAAATCAATACAGCAGGGTAGTGCAAGACAAATGATAATGTCCACAAAGAGAGAATTTGTTAGACTCATCAGCCCTGTGCTGCCAGGCACACCACTAATTCTCCAGGACTGGAGAGGACAGAGACAAGCTGCTTTGCACAGCAGAGCCAGAATTTGCATCAGCTCCCCTCCTGCAATCGATTCCTATCCCCTCATGCCCAAACCATCATCTTACACAGACAGGGCTAGTAGCAACTTTGAATTAATGTGAGAATGACTGTCATAGAGCTACCCAAGTTCTTTGCTTTGCCATTAAAAATTACCACAGTGTGAATGTGAACACTTTTATATTTCATGTTATGCATCATATCCTAGATTATTTGCAAGACAACTGATGACTCCAGTTATCTCAGTCAGTCAAAATCCAAATTGTACCAGCCTCAGGTGGGAAGCTGAAAATGAATGCTGAGTCCAGTATGGGACAAAATCCACAGACCATCTACAAGCAGCTTTTCTATTCTTCAAACTTGACCTCTGCAATGCTTGCTCAAGTTATTGTGCAAAAATCATTATGAAAACAGTATACAAAGCTCTGGGACAAAAAAAAAAGGTTTTTCTTACAGATGCTTAGTCTAAAGTTAAATTTTGACAAATTTACTGCACAGTTGCACTTACCACAAGGCAGAAGGAACACCAATTCCATGCAGCTGAGATTCTTTCTTTATGACCTGCCCTTTAGGTATTTTTCACATACAAAATGCAGAAATGTCACTATTGTGACAACTCAGAAAATATCCTTGAAGGTGACTTGCCACATACCATTTAAACTAGACTCTTACCCTTTGCAGGCTTTAACTGGACTAGGTAGGGACTATCTTAAAAGAAATAATTACGTCACTTTTACTACTGTTATGTTCACAAATATCAATCCTCTTGCAGCTCTGTAGCATGTTTCTCATAAGATCATGTATATTTAATCTTCTATCAAAAAGGCAGCTGCAAATACCAAACAGAATTAAGCATGTATTTAGTTAAAGAAGACTATTTACCTTGTCACTAACTGCCCACCCATGGAACTAATCCTTAAAGTCTAACTTGTTTCTCCTTTGATGCAGACAATTATCTTTGTACAACTGCATAAAGATGAGACACTACTGCACCTTCTTTACAACTACATCACAGCAACTTAAACAATTAATACATATTCCTTTAAAGAAATTTGAGTGAATTTATTGTATAAAATTATGATTGGCATGGTACAGAAAAGTTCCTTTTAATGCACATTTCCCATTAACTTGTACACAAATATTACAAGTATCAAGCAAAATGCAAAAGTCTTAAGAACTAATTCCATACTACAAAAGTGTTCACATAGTGAAGTTACTCTGGTTACAAAATGTCATGGAAATAAAAGCACTTCAAAATACGTATTTGGGAAATGTTTCGAATAATCAACGCAACCTTAAGTTAGTAAAAAAATGCAAAGAAAGAGATACCCTCTTCAAAACACTGTTTTTCATTTGGCAAGATGGAGCAAAGTTCAGATCAGTTCACTGAAGGACTGTTCTATACAAAGAACAAGCAAAAGAAAAACCCCTTTAGTTAAGGAAGGACTCTACTCAATTATACTGTGATGACAAATAACGCCATCAAAAAGTTATCCGGCTCTCTTGTTTTCACACAGGAGCTGTCAGAGGCAGAGGTGTCAATGAACACTTCCAGGTATATACAGATTGCCTTTTCAAAAACCTGCAAATACCAAACCCAAAACCAAATGAAACCAAAACAAAAACCAACAAAAAAAACACAAAAAAAGCCACAAAAAAACCACAAAAAAAAAAAAGAAAAAAAACCCCACAAAACAAACCAACCAAAAAATGAACCCCAAGCCCCAAAACAACAGAAAGGAGACAATCTGAACTTTGTTACTTTTGTTGAACTAGTTCAGTTCCTTAGGTCACAGGACCCAAGAACATCAATCTGCAAAGGAGACGTATTTAAGGAACAAAATGGAACTCCCACTAGGAAGGAACGCGCAGATGTTCGGTCACGTGGGTGCTGCACATCCTCTCAGTAAGGCTGGTCGAGGCTCTCACATCTCTGTCTCCCAATGGCCTTGAAGGCCCACTATTCTCAAGAAGACAAAAATGCTTGGACCCTACAATCAACCTTACAAAAAGGAGGCAAAGTCATACTGTTAGCAAATAACACAAAATTTTGAAGACTGAAAGCATCCTTAAAAACTCACACAAAATAACTACAAAAAAAGCCATACTTTACATTATTTTTGTATCAGATGACTTGTGTGTGTTTGAGCCACTGAACATTGGTATGTATATCTACATGAAACTCACATATACAGAACATTGTGTTCAGGCATTATTGTTGCTTTTCCTTTAGACACACACACAAGTTACTCTCAGGTTATCCAGTCTATTTAAATGCAGTGAAAAACAGTCCACAGTAGGCATAAAAGAAGCAGTATTCAATACAGTGTTGTCTTGCAAAAATGGAGTCAGAATTCCTGAGTCTCAGAGACATTGCTGTCCTCTCCATTACTGGATTATTTCTGTTTCCAAGGAGAACCTCTAGTTTTCGTTTCTTCACTCTGATGAAATTTGTAATAGATTGCGTCTTTTAAAAAATGTAAAACTAGTACAAAAGATGTGCCAACCAAAGTGAATTTTTAAAGCTTTTTAAAGGGAGAGGGGATTCACTTACAAAATAAAGGCCACCTTCTTGTAAAATTAGAACTGCGAATATCCCATCATTCTGTTTAGAGCAGAGATTTAGCTCCCTGTTCTAGAAGCCTTACCACATGCAGTCATGTGAGCTGAAAAGCTTCATCCTTTTAACAGTTAAAAATATCTTATATAGGACTAATGTGGAACAGCCCTTTGTTACAATCTCCAAGGTGGCAAAACCAATTAAGTGTCATTCAAATAGTCATTGCAAACTAACTTCTGCATTTTCCCTTGTACTTTGCATATTACACAGTGTAACTTAAAATGTAATTTAAGAGCACTTCAGTCCCACAATGTAGGATTTAAGCTTGTGTGAATACATTTGCATGGCTCTGCAACATTTTTAATGACTTAGAAAAATACATTCAACCAAAACTTTATATAGGGTTCTGTTTTTTTTCTTTTAAATCAAAAATGAAGAAAAAGCCAAATGGTCCCATCATTAGCTAAATAATACACTCCAAGTTGTGGAAGCAATTCCAAAGCAAAAGCACATTCAAGAATAACATACATTGAATTGCATACTTTCTCATTCACCTTTATCAGTAATAAAATTCTACTGTATATAATTATTTAGCCTTATAAATAATGCTAAGCAGAAAAATATTTACCTCTGTGCTACTTTTTTGTTTATAGAAGCATTTCTCAGTTTATAGGAGCAAAGGAAAAAAAAAAACTAAAGTGCAGACTACAGGCCATGACAGGCATAATAAATGACCAAAGGTGCAGGAAATTTGCATTTACATCTTAAGTTACTTTGTCGTCTTCCTTGTCTCGCTAGAAGTCACTCCACGCGCAATTAAAGAGCTGGTCGGTTGGTTTTGTGCCACAGTACAACCTGTAATCACTTGTAATTTTTTTAAAATCGATTTCAATTGTCCATAGATATTTCTAGGCAAGGTTCAAGGTATTTCTAGCTCAGGTTTACAAAACCTTAGTCATTAATACTTGAAATCACACAATATTGACACCCCCTCCAGAGAATGCTACTGTCCTCTTGTTGCAGTATGTGGTTGAGCCATTGATGCTTGGCTGAGTGTCTTTGACAAGTGATGTCTTCATTTCCATTTCACACGCTACAATAGCTGCATTGAGTTCCACTTGAGCCCGGTGAACGACATAAAACGAGAGTCCTATGCTTATGACAATCTGCAAACAAAACAAGAGTGTTGTAGGCTGCACAGGCTGGGGGAATGACTACAAAGCAACTGGTATGCATGAAACAAAGTTGTCAATGCAAAGATTCATGAAGGCATCTGTTGACTCAAAGCTTCACAGGAAAAACACTGGAAGGGAGCTTAGCTCGAGTAGCCCTAAACCTACATATGCTAACAATGTAACCAGCATATCAGAACACAGACCTTACAGAGAACTTAAAATATTTATATAAATTGAAAAGATAAGTTTCTTTCTTTCTGTTGAAATTCATATACTTGTTATAAAGCAATCCTTTCATTTTTTCTCTTCAACAAAACACCAGTCAAGTTTTTAGCTGAGATCCTCCTTAAAGAAAAAAAAAGATAAAATCTTCAAAAAAAACACCCCAAGGTGTCTCATAGTGAGTCCCTTCCAAAGAAGCAAGTACCTCTGCCTTTTTAAAAGAATGTTAACTAGTTGGAATCTGCAGCTTCCATTCAAACAGGCAGAGAAGTTATATTACTTACAACAGAACCTAGAGTTCTGAGTCCAAAACCTGAACTTCATTACTAACTGTAGGGCTATGTTTTCTTTAACATTGAGGATTATTGCTTAAAACACCTGTCAGCATGGCAGATGGTGCTGGAATATCACTGAGTTAGACCACTGACAAGTATGAGCACAGGACAACTGCAGCTGGAAGGCACCTTGGTGGTCTCTAGCCCAACCAGCTGCTCAGAGCATGGCTGGCTGTAGGATCAGAACAGGTTGCTCAGAAATTTTGTCCAGTCAGGTCTTGAAAACTGTAAAAGGATAGAGATTTCACCATTTCTCTGGGCGCTCTCTCCAATGCACAACTACCCTTGTGGTGAAAATGACGTTCCTCACCAATTTATGTTACATATTTCAAAAGCTGGCCAATATAAGTTTCACAATGATACTAGGGACACTCATTTTTGAATAGATAGGACAATTTCTTTCTAGAAGCTCACTCAAATATTTGAATTTGATTTGGTTTAGAAATATTACTACCAGTAATCTAGCTCCCTAGATAAATAATTATAGACAACCATGAAATGTGAAGGATTTTCAGAGCTATTTACTAAATCAAACTCCCATCTAAGCTCATCCAGGCTAAGCACTCAGCAGACACCTGAGAAACAGTGGGAGACCGCAAATCATTTCTCCACTAAAGGCCTCCCCTTCAGTTACTCAGTCATGTCCCAAGGAGGTTAGTACTCCTTTTTAAATAGTCAGGCTATCCAGCTGCCATTTACCTGAGCAACATTTATGTTACAGCCTATATAATCTGCAATGGAAAGTCAATGTCAATTAAAAAAATATAAATATATAAATGGGGCAAAAAAATGAAAAGACCACTAACAACTACTACCCTGGAAATAATATTTCATGATTAAAATAACAGCTGATCAAGAAACCATTTATTTTCCCTTTGACCGATCAAGACTATCTACACCACACTTACAAAGTCATTTTTAATACTCAAACCCATATTTTATGAAAGCTATAAATTATATGTTCTATTTAAGAGCACATAAATTTCAGGGCAAAGAGGGAAGGTATGTTTAAAATGGTCCCAGCTTAGTTCTCTATGTTAGCATTGTTAAACATCAGCTTTATGACTGCAAAACTGAGGAACAAATTACTGCAGTACCTTCTGAAAGTCTGCAAACCATGGTAACCACGGTCAAACACAGCTTGAAGAACTGTCACTGTCAGAGGAAGTTTAACTACATAATGTAATTCTGAAACACCCATAAGCTCTATGCTCATAATGGTCTCACGCTTAAGGCTTACAACCAAAATTTACTGATAAATTATTTCAAGAGCTAAGGTCATGTAAAGGTACTTGATATACTTCTCATTAATTTACTCACTTGTAAAATTAGGATATTCTGATTTAGGCATTATGAAAATAGTACTCTACAGCATTTTTAATCCTGAATATCTATGCAAAATGGGTATGCTGAGTCCTAACAGTGAACAATCCACAGGTGCTGGGTCTGCACACACATAAGCTTTTGTGTAGGGGTGGTTTGACAAGTCTAAAATACAGCAGATTATCCTAGAAGGGAAGAGAAGAAAACTTACCAAAAACTATGTCAGAAAAAGAGAACACTGAGTAAGTTCTCTTTCATGTTATGGTGAGGTGTGAGAAAATGACAGAGCATAAAACAAAATCTAAAGAAATAACTATGCTGGGAAGCCATTTTTCTGAGTATCTAGCAGTCAACAGAAGTCACAGAGAGACCAAGAGTACTGTTACCAAGGGCTGTGAAAGCAATGATTTTAACTGACCTGTAAACCAAACACAAAATAGCCACTAACACTTTGTTCTGCAATCACATCCTCCATGGTGCGCAAGGTAGTGCCCAAGTACGAGTTCAGGAGCTGAGTAGGAAGCAGCCCAAGTGAAGAAGCCATCAGGTAGTTGGGTAGTGATAAATCTGTAATCTGAGCAAAAACAAAGAGTAAGAAACCAAAAGCAGCTCAAACACAATCTATGTGTACAAACAACCAGACTACCACTTCCCACAACCATCCCTGCAAAATCATGAAAGAATATCCTACATTCCTTCACTGAAACTTTGATTCATGCACAGGACGAAGATAATAGAACAAAACAGCATGTATCTAGTTTTCATCTGGCCTTTTTAAAGTTACTAGATCTGGTTTCATTTCACCTTACATTACGCAACATCTCTGTGCAATGGTCATTAAGTAGGGGTGCAATTACACCGTTCACTGAAGACATTTATTTTTATCTGGTGAACAGAGCCTTTGGATTTATGAAAATTTATGAGAATTTCTTGTAAGAAGAAACCCCTTTATCAAATGTGAGGGTCTAATGCAAAAATCTGTTTTGCGTTTTACTTGTATGGGAAATAATACAAGAGGTAATTGTTCAAAATGTCACTGTATTAAATATGATCCAGGCAAACAGACTGGCAAATTCATCTGTGCTGGGCAAGTTATGAACTTACTAAGATATACATGTCTTTCAATGATCCCTATGAGTAATATCTATCTATATACTGATATATATGAGCATCATTAAGATTGTCTAACAAAGATATTTTGCATCTCACTTCAATTAGTGAACAAAAGAGTACACACAGCTGTAGGTTTTATTCATCCTTCTGGAGAAAACACTAATAATACTTCAGTATTCTCTTTGCTGTGAAGTTTCTGTCCTATGTCAATAGGTGAACATAGATGATCTTACATGGGAACAAAGTACACTGTACCAGCCAAATTAGTACCAGCAGCCATCAGGAAATATTAAAGGGATCAAAAGATATTTATAAAAGAAAAAAAAAATAAAACAAGAGGAAACTGAGTTAAAAATGAGTATGAAAATGATGATTTTGAAAACAAGCAGTCCAATAAATTTTCCAGACAATTCAGTTAATAATATACGAGATCTAATTAAGAACAGCCCTAAAACTGAGAGCCTACATGGAAATTATTGACCTTGCCAGTTTTGTACAATGTTGAAGACCAAAGAATAGCAGCAATGTTACTCATTTCATCATGCTATTCTTAAAATAAACTTTAGTTACTGTGAAAGTCACAGTGTTTTTGGGAGGAAGGACAATGGAGAAGGAGAATGCAATGAAGCATAAAGATTAAGAATAATTCACTGGAACAAGATCCAATAAACCACTTCCAAACTTCACACTGCATATTATACTTCCCACAGACTGAAATACATACCAGCACCACAAATATTATATTTCTTTCTCTACACAAAATTAATTGAGATTTATTATGAAAAAGGATTACACAATTATGTCAGAACTTCACATTTGACCAACACTTTCAAAAGACTTTTTTAAGCATTGTTGCAATCTGGGCCATGTAATAAGAATTCACAGTCCAAACTTCCCATATTGCCAAGGGAATGAAGGAGCTGCTATTAAAAGTTTCTGAAATACTAATGCAGAGGCAAGCTTTGCTAAGTAGGACACTATCATTACATCTAATGGAGCTGGGAAACTTCCCAAAGATTGCTTTAACACTGCTGGCACCTCTCATTTCTGTAGATGTATTAAGGACAACTCAGCTGCAGAGCAAAATGTCTGCACACCTGGATGTGCCCTGAAACAACTGGACCTCCTGAGTCATGAAAGAGATTATCTCCAAATGAAGGGGAGAGTGCCCCAGTGGATACACTGAATTTCAGCTTGTGCTTCCCACTGCAATGAAAGCTAAGGAGAGGGTGGAAAAAAAAAAAATTTGACATGACCTTTTAACAAAACTGTAGGTTTACAGGCTACAGTTGTACCCCTTTCCCCAGAATACACAAGAAGTGGACAGCATCCTCGCCTAAGAAACTTGAGAAAAAGTCAATAAAACTTACAGCTTTCCATAGTTTTCTTTCTAGGAACTTTACCTGTTCTATAAATCTGCCAGACTGGTATCTGCATGGCCAGGCTGCCTAATAGAGCCTACCAGGGCTCTGTTTTTGGTGAAAGCTCAAGTCAGCAAAAATTAACCTTGAAGTCCCAAACCAAGCATGAATGCAATTGTGCTATGGGCCATAACAGAAACGCATTTAAATTGTATTAAAATACACTTAAGAACTACCTAATTGCACTGATAACAACAGCCAGAAACTCCCCCATTAAGCCTTGGACAGGCTTTGTCCCATGGAACTTCTGTGAATTCTTCGCAGCTGACACCTTTGGTTCAGCATTGCCAAAAAAACAAATGCTTCTGTCAGAGCTTTGTTGGGGGCTCCCATGCCTTTAGGGATTGCAGCACAATTTCTTTCCCCTCAGTTTACAAATCCCTGTGTTTCAGATCAGGTAGGCTTAGTGACTAAGGGCAAAGGATAGCTCTGGTGCTTTTTCCTCAAAAATAAGCCCAAAACAAAACCCCCAGAAACATCCTCTTCCCCAACAAAAAAAAAAAAAAAAAAAAAAAAAAAAAAAAAAAAAAAAAAAAAAAAAAAAAAGCCAATGCCACCCCTCAAAAAAATCCCAGTGAATACAAAAAAAAAAAATCAAACTAGCTGCCAACTCTCCAACAAGCAGAGGAAGCAGTGTGCATGTTCTTGCAAAGCATTTCTTCAACTCTGACTTCATTGTATGCATAAAAGAATCCAGGGGGGCACACTTGAATACTCAAGTTTTTAAATCAGATTATTTCTTCCATGTAGTATTGCCCTTAAAAGGGGAGGGGAAGATATAAAATGCCATCTAGCCTACATCTGGCACTACAAATAACTGGTTTGCACAAATCTCACTCCAAGAACAAACTCGTGGGAAGGAGATGATAACCTGCATACCAGGCGTCCTTACACACCTGCCTTCAAAACACTCCAGAGTTGCCAAGGTGAGAGAACTGTGCGTGGGCAAACACATCAGAAAGAGCTATCAACCCACCCCAGCAGCCCAGGCC
Organism: Bombycilla garrulus; assembly: GCA_013400315.1. Classification (NCBI taxonomy): domain Eukaryota; kingdom Metazoa; phylum Chordata; class Aves; order Passeriformes; family Bombycillidae; genus Bombycilla; species Bombycilla garrulus. Next base: position 829,931 of record VXBU01003160.1, on the reverse strand, counting down.
ACTCTGGCACCAGGAGTAACAATTAAGCAAAACTCACTCAGAAGAGAAATACAAATATGCTTTCAGTTAGCAAGTGCTGTATTCCAGAAAGGCAAGCAAATCCATTACCTCACCCCTTTAGTATCAGAAGCACGACCTTTTAGAAGAAGCAAGATCTTCGTGTCTGGCTGGTGAGAAGCTAAAGGAATTTGTGTTAATTTTCTTCTTGTGCTGTGTCAGTTGATATGATTCCCTCACTAATCAAATCCTAAGAAGCTCTTCCATCTTACTCTACACCCCCTACAAGTCAACCTCCCGAAAGCACTCAGCAGATGGCACATGCCACCGAACAAGTGCTTGTAGAAATCATTTAATCCCAGCCCTGCAGATGACCCTGTTCACATCAAGGTTATGCCTTTCCCTGAACCTCATGTGTCACTTCTTTCCTTCTCTCTCATTTCAGTTTCTCAGTATCTCCAGTTTACTTAAAAATATCCATATAGAAAACATGCATAGACCAGACCACTGGAAAATTAAAGATGTGTACTTTTTCTTAAGTTCACTGTTGTTTAAAAAGAAATCATTTTCAAATTCACTGCTGAAATTGCTAACGTAGGGAAATGCATTTTAAACTTAAAAGGAGTGTTAAGTTTTCGAGTAAGTGATATTTCAAGGAAATGAGAGCTTGGTCTGTGTGGGCAGAAAACGGTGGTTTTTTACATAACTTAAACTCAACTCAAAATGAGAAAGTGTCTTGAACTCCTAGATCTCTATGCATCACTTTTCAGTGATCTAGTAGCTCATACTAAGTGTTCTCAGTGAAAAATTGAGTATACACTGTGCTTTATTTGGCTATGCTATAAAGTAGTAAATCAGGTTAAATAAACATAACCAAACTAAAATTAGCAAAAAAAATCCAAGTTACTTGGCATAACTCAAGCATCTGGTTTCATCTCATTTCCTATTATTTTAGCATTGAAACCATCCACTTGGAAAGAAAATTATTTAGCCTGCAGAATGTGGACAATACAAACCACAGTGATTTACAGCATCATTTTAATTTTGAACTGGCCTGAATACTCTGCTGAGTCATGTTTCCAAGAGAAGGGTTATGCCAGGAAGGAAATCATTTTAACTCAGTAATTCTCTGGTCTGTTCTTCAGATCCAATACTACTCTGTATCATCTGCTGACTACTGCAAGTGACACCCCGAAGCTGTGAACAACCAGAGCACAACAGCTCTCCCCCTTTAGGAGGGTCACAGCACAGCAGAAGCTTCATTTGCTACACCAGACCTTGAGCTCCAGGAGGGACTCTGCCCCCAGCTGGACAGGTCTAAGCCTCTTCAGTAATACAGGTTAGCAAATAACACAGCAGAGGTTCAGCTGTTCAGTTTCTCATTCTTAACAGGGAAATGGTTAAAAGATCTCCTTAAAAAGAAATTACAAGTTGCTACAACTCTTATGGATAGAGATTACAGCTATGGAGATGAATGCTCCAGTACACACAGTTTATATACAGCAATTTAAAATACTTGGTGTGGATGTTACACATCAAAATTGCATGGATTAAATTTTACAAGCAAATTTGGTAATCAGTGACCTACTAATTGCAGCCAGATGACTCTGTCAAAATTAAGCAAGTGCTTCAGAATGGTACAGGATCAGACAGGGAAAGGAAAGTGGGCTATAAGAAAGTGGTAGACCAAAACACATGTTTTAGACAGTCGCTTATGTTAAAGAACATACAAGTTACTGATAACATTAAAGTATTTCACAATCCAGTTTGTTTTGTTTTGGTTCAGCAAGTCAGTAAATACAACTGAGGCATAACACAGACAAAACCAGATCCTTCAGACAAAGTATTCGGGAAACATTAAGGGTCTGAAATTGTCAGCAGCAGCATGGAAACACTCAAAAAAAAACCACCCTCCATGTTCTTCTTTACTTTACGATTAAAGAGACCAAATGAATGTACCAATCTTCATCTGAAAGTAGAAAGAAAAGGAAAACTAACCCTTTTCCAGACTCAAGTTTAAACTAACTTTCAGGGCCGCTCTAGAGTACAGTCCCATTTCAGATCTAAGGCTACATCCTGCTCTGCCTCAACAGACTGTATGGAGGTAGACTGTATGGATTTGTCAGACCCATTTTACAAACACCAACCACACCGAGAAGGAATTTTAATCTGTCCACTTCTTTCTTTTCAATAGTATTACTTCTATTAAGTAGTTTAGGAAGATCTGGCAAGAGTTTTCCTCAACTCTTGCCATGTTTTAAAGTGGATCATTTTAAAAGCACAGACACTTCATAACTGTTGAGTTCTCCACAGATTTTGCTATGCAGCATCTTGGTGATTCTAACACTAGAATACAGTCTTGAAAGACGAGAAAGCGACTCTAACGCAACAACAGTGAGCAAGGCATCACAAAACTCTGCCTGCTGTCCCTCTGCACGCACAAAAGAGAGGACAGAGAGGGTTGTTTTACTGTTGTTAAAAGAGAGAGAACCATGGCTTGTTCCCAGGAAAGGAGGCAACCTCTACCCGTAACAGCAGCCACTATGCCGAAAGACATCCTTCCAGAAACTTGTCTTCCTTGGCCGCCCGGCCGAACCAGGGACTCACCGCGAAGACGGCGTTCTGCAGCCCGAAGGGGATCAGCGTCAGCCGCGACAGACACACCACCTTGAGGCCGCTGCCGCCCTCCACGACACGGACGATGGCACTGAGCGTCCCGCTGCCCTGGATCCTGGCCCGTGCCCAGCGGGCCAACAGCCGCTTGCAGGCCACGTGGGCGACAAAGGTGCCGACGAGGACGCCGAACACCATCAGCCCCATGCCCAGCACGAAGCCGTAGAGGTAGCCGGCGGCCACGTTGAGCAGGATGTAGCCCCAGCCGCAAGGGAAGGACACGACGATGAAGCCCACGGTGAAGAGCAGCACGCCGGCCAGGCTGTCCAGGCTCTCGGCCCAGAGCAGCAGGTCCCGCAGGTACTGGCGCACTAGGGCCAGCGAGGCGAAGCAGACCGCGGCCAGGACGCACAGGCTGAGGCAGCTTTTGCACCAGCAGGTGCCCAGCAGACAGCAGGAGCAGCGCCAGCCCCGGGCCTCGGCCAGCCCATGCCCGCCGCCGCCCGGCTCGGGCAGCTGGCAGAGCAGCAGCTCCGCGGGCGGCAGCCCGTCCTGGTCCGCGCAGGGCCCCAGCAGCAGCCCGCCGG
>VXBU01003160.1:813512-826312 GCA_013400315.1 Bombycilla garrulus | reverse complement strand
GGGCTCCGCCTCCCGCCCCGCCCCGGGAGCGCCGCGCCGGCCGGGTGTGCCCCAGCGGGGCTCCGCCGCCCCGCCCGAGCCGCCCCGTGTCACACACGCCCATCGGCCCCGGTGCCGGCAGTGCGCGTTCCCGGCAGAGCGTAACCCGCGGGGTCTGGAGGAGCCGTGCTGGAAAGCGGGGTGTTTTTCGCCAGGGGAGAGAGGGGTTCAAGCATCGCTGACTGTACTGTTACTCCTGCGCTCCCTTGATAGGTCGGTGACTCTCCCTCTTTCGTGAGGCTTTCCTCTCTCCACCAGCGAGACGAGTTTATCCCGGCCAGCGGCCGAGGTTTGAGCCGAGAGGTGACAGCCGATGCGCCCGGGCTCCGCGGCATCTTCGCTTCTGGTCAGCGTGGCTCACACGCCTGAAGGCTCGGACACACTTCGGGACTGTTTGAGGCTGAATTTTGAGCCATCGCTAGAAAAAAAGAAACAGCCTGGATATGCAGTGAGGGCTCCATTTAAAGGGGTGTTTTCTCGGGAGCCTCACCGAGCCTCGCCGATAGCTTCGTAGGTCGCTTTTGCTCTGGCGTTACTAATGGCAAGGTGCAGAAAGGGTTTGTTTTCTTTACAATGCTTTCACATACAATGTGCTCCAGTGGACTTATATTCCCCAGCTGGGAAATTTGCAAGCATATATAAAACGAGAATACGTGTAGGTTGTAAAGGTTAAAGGGTGATTAGAAACAGACAAACAAACATCTCAAAACGAGGAACATATCTTTAAGTACTGCAATTATGCACTTGCAAAATACAATGGTAGAAACAATATAATGTGGGCAATCCAACACATCAGTCTAAGAAAAATGGCAGGTATCTTTAAGAGCCAGCAGCAGAATAAAAAAAAAAAAAATAATTAGGGGACTCTGTACAGCAGGGAAATTGCAGATAAAAATCTCCAGCATAATCTGCTTTCTTGCTTTTACCTGTATCTGAATGTGAGCATCTGATTTTGTATACACTCTTTGTTTGTAATGCAAACACAGGCAGTGCATACATCCAGAATTATAAGAATGCCAAGAAAACCCTGCACTAGAGCTTGTAAAGGGTGATGGGCATGCTTGTGCATTCAGTAAGGCATTTCAGCAAATGAGGCAGCTGGAAGTTCTATAGAAGAACAAGAAGAAAAAATATTAATCTTTGTTTTTTTTACTAAGCGCACATATGTTTTTGATGCGGATTCAACTTGTGTATATTTTTGTTCCATGCAGTTGCTTTCATAAAAGAGAAAGAAGTCTGTGTAGAAATGTCTAACAGTTACATGCGTTACACTGCCCCTCTGTTGCTGTATTTAAAGTGCAGAACCTTGTACTCTGAGCTGGAATGAATTTCCGGCTGTCACTCTAAAAGCTACAGGGTTCTGTTATTTATAATCATAGGAAATGTACTCGAAAAGTAACCACAAGAGAGTATGAAGAACATAAAGGTCTATCTAAGTGACAGTTTTGATATTGCACTCTAACTTATAAAAAAAATTTAACTAGCTAGTGGACATGCTTTTCCAGTCCATAGAAATATACAGGCTAAAACTCCTTGACCTTATCCATCACCTGGGCTCCCTAAAATAGCTAATCCTGGCATTCTTCTGTCCCCTGGAGCAATAGCTCAGGAAGGAAAGACAACAAATAATCAGATTTTGAGTGACAGAGACCATGGTCATGGAGCATTTTTGGATAAACATCCAAGTGAGGCCACAGGAATTCAGCAAGACTTGGGTGGAGCTGGTAGCTGCTCCCTCACGCACAGCGGATACAGCTACAGAGATGAGAGGCAGTGTCAGCTGGCTCCTGCAAGCCTTCCCAGCATGTTCTTACCATCTGAAGGGTAAAAAACCAACCTCACACACCCTTGAAAATGTGCCAAATTGGCACAGTGCTAGACAAAATGCCGGACAAAATGGCCTGCCTTTCAGACTTACTAGTGAATCACAGCATATTCCTGTACCATGGATGATGCAGTTGCAGTGATATAAGCAAGGCAAGATCTGTAGGGAAAAGCAGTTATCTTTCCAATCACTACCCTTAAAAAATATGCAAGGTCTTGAGTATGCAACTCCCAGACAAACACTTTGTTCTCCAAAAAAGATAGTGCTTTTTGTTTGTTTTTCCTTTTCCCCAGGTAGATTAGTTGATTTAGTGGATAATTTGCAGCAAATGTTGTCTAACCTTTTCTTTTAAAAAGCACAGCTGTTACTTTTGTTACTTTTGGAAGTTATTTGATGTAATAGGAATAAAATACAATTTTAGCTCATATAGGTTTAAATTATTGCATGACATCAACTAATTCTCTCCTATACTTCCTTAGATGGATCTAAGTACTTAGATTTTCATTATCTCATCTATCATTTGAGCTGATTTCTTACCTATCTTTATATTTAATTTTGGTCTTTCTCAATGAATTCATGTAAAACCTGAGAGACACAGGGTAACAGCTGGAGTAGTTCTGCTTCACAAAAGGTGTTTCAATAGAAAGATGCTCTCACAATTATATAGATGCTAGTGGATAATGAAGAATTTTTGCCAGACAGGTGTTTTTTCCAGGCCTGGGATATAGGCTTGTCCTGGCAGAAGCAACTGAGAAATGCTGTTCTGTGTTTTGAAAGTATGATTCTTCTGTCAAATTTTTTATTTGAAGGACTATCATCATGCAAACACACTCAACTAAGCATGTGAGTCATCTTATTGAAATGAAAGGCATGACTCATTTAGGTCCCTGCAACTGGTCCACGCTGAATAGGGACCCTGAAGATGGGGAGTGGGATACATTAAGCCACAAATCAGGACCTAAAATAATTCTGAAGTTCATGAAAACTTGCCATAATTATTTCTGAATGGCTCTTTGTGAGGGAGAAGCAGGACTTTTTTGAAAAAACTATATTAAGAACCATAACACCAATGTACTTGTAAATGCCTGTTAGTTCTGCCAGCATTACTGTGAAGATCCTTTGGTGGGAAGTGCAGTATTGACTAATCTATGTCAGGAGTAATGATTTTTAGGCCACAGCAGGCTCACTGAAAGTGCCTCCATCTGCCCTGCAGTCTTCCTTGCTATAAATTCCTTTACATCCATTTGAAGGAAGGGGGATGTAAACTTATGCAGGGAATACTTTTTTGTTGTTAAACAGAGTATGAGTTGCAAAAATGTGAGGGATGGTATTAGCAAGGAGCAAGTCATGACCAGAGAAATTATTCTGTAGACTAAGTAACAATGGTCTGCAAGCCATAGCTTATGCCCCACTGATTTGGATTGCTGTATTTCAAATAGATGTGCATTCACAGTTTTGTCAAAGTGAATTACAAGTGTGCTGAAGGAAAGCAAGGTATCATGTAGCATTCTATGACATTGCTTGAATTCCCCATGAAAGGTGATAGCTCTGAAGTTACTGCATCAGGAATAGGAGGTGTAAGAGGAGAAAGGGCGCTATTAGCAACTTTGGATCATCCAATATGTTAATGTTTTGGACCAATATCTATCAAGATGTAACAAATTTTGTCACTTTCACCAGGAGCTACCTAGTTTGGAAAAGATCTTTATATAAAAGATGCAAACATAAATAATTAAATACCCAAACCCCCATTTAATGTATTCCTGAAAGAGTTTTTCAGTCTTGGGGTGAGAATCCAGATTGTGTTATTTTGCAGCTTGATTTATTAGGTGTTTACAGAAACTTTATTACTTGATATATAATCCCCATGTCCCAGATAAGTGTCATATAATCATGTTAAAAACACTGAAATATTTGTCATACTATCATAAACTCATATCATTCAGAAAATGAATCTGTTTATTTTCATACATGCTTCTACTTAAGAAATATGGTTTATACAACAATTTTATAAGAAACATTTCAAACCAATTTGATTACAACTCTATGTAAGACATGAATAAAAATTAAACACAGTGAGAAATGTGCTGAAATATTTACATTGAAGAGAAAATTCTGAGACATCACCCTGATATGACTTCTTATGTAAATAGTGAGACATCTAAAACAAGTTCATTTCAGTAGAAGTGAGGATTTTTGATATTCATTAGAGTGTCCTGGACCAGAAAGAGGAAATGAGAAACCTTAAATATCCGCATACATAAGGCAAAAATACAGCCGCATACTTGGTCTGTCTACAGCTGCCTTCACCTGTTGCAGTAATGGAAAACTTGAGATAATTAATCTGAAAGTCTCACTTGGAATTCTGCCTTGGAAAAGGATAATCTTTGGTTGGCAGAAGAAACTTCTGCCAGTTTTTCATTCCCTGAAATGACTGCTTTGTTGCCAAAAAAATGCATTAGTCAGGGGCTATTGGTGTAATGCAGAATAGCCTGAAGTTTGGAAGTTACAAAATTCCCCTTGAGGATTAGACTAACATTGGTAGCCCTTGGAAATGGCAAGCCATGGAAAGAATCCAAGTATTAAATTAATTGTGTCCTCCTGAATTGCACAGTGCAATCATTAGATGCACCTCAAAATGTTAGGCAAGTAATTATTTCTACCAGGGCCACAAACTAGGAATCTACATTTTCATGCAACAGAATGCTTGAGGCAATTCTTGGGGGCACAAAGATCTAGAAAGTGTGTTTTCAAAAGGAAATTTGGGTATCATGAAATAAAATACAGTGAGAAAAGCATATCTGAGGAACAGGAAACTCTCTTGGGGAAGTCATTTATTGAGGCTGTTTACACCCAGATTCTCCTCCACTTTGAAGTGACTAAAAGAAGAACTGTAGCTAAATATATACCATGATCAGGGCACTTTCAATGTGAGAGGTGTAAGTAAATGGAAATGCTAGCATATCCTTAATGTCGTGTTTTCATCAGTTCCCACGCATCTGTGTCTTTTTAGCAATATAGTTTGATATTCTTTGACAAGTTATCACATTCCCTTTGATACATCTGCAAGCCCATGTTTAAGAGCTGTATCTATCTCTTTTGTATATTTACTTTTAAAGTATATTACAGTAATTTGCAAAGCAGAGAAAAGTAGCCTGCATTTTCACTTTTTCCACGGCAAGGGTACCATCCTAGCAGGTTATTGATTGGAGGTCAGTTTCACCTAATATTTTTGATTGTGTGATTTTGTGAAAGTATTTTGCATGAAAGGCTAACCCAATATCCGGTGTCTGTTTTAACAGCACGGTAGCATTTGACTGAGTTTTATTATTAAGCTTAATTAAGCAGCTTTAAGGTTAGCTTCAAGTCAGCTCTGAAGCAGACAATCAAGTTTGTGGGTAAAGCAGGCCATCAGTTCCAACAGAAAAAAAAAAACCCAAAAAAACTTACAGATTAATTTCCTCATGTTTTCTTGGTTTATGATTGGTTTTTATACAGCAGAGTTTCAACAGTCCTCCTTCATCTTATTGTTATTTCTTTATTTGAGAAACCACAGTATGGTAACTGCTGGCAGGCATTGAACATAGCAGGGGTTTATGCCTCTGTAGGAGCATGAGGACTGAAGAAAATCTCAGCTTCCAAAATCAAAGGCAGAGATCATCTGAGTGTTTCCATATATCAGGCTCTGTTTATATCAGTTTGCATGTTTATAATCCTTGTTGTAGCATATCTACTAAATTATTTATTATTCATAGTTTCCAGCTAAACTAACTGATGAGTTACAAATGTCCTCTGAGAGAGCATTCACATTTTATATTAAACACTGGTGAAAACATGATTTGAAGCCTAATTTGCCTCCCATTCTGACTCTTATGACCCTAGCCCCAGGCAAAAGAGCATTTTAACTTGAAGCCCCAAAAATCAGAGTTCAGCAGACAGCCTGGGTCTTCTCTACTGTGTGGTTTAAAGGAGACCTAGATTATGACTGAGCTCCTTAAAGTCTCTTTTTAATGGTCTCACCTCCTACATGACAAGACTGTGAAGTGGAAATTGCGCTTCTTGCTTGGCTTTTCTAGGCTCTGATGTCTGCACCCCTACTCCAGCAGCTGGGTTTTGGGGACACTATGTAGTTGCAGTAACAGCAATCCATTAAATTTGTACCAAAGATTTTGCTAAAGGAGTGTTCTGTCTTTCTTTTGAAGCATTCAGTGGTCCTCAGCAGGCTTGGTGGACACTCAGGAACTTGTAAGATATGCTCAGTATCAAGCATCTTGGGAGAGAGACATAGAATACAAATAAATGAATGGTCAGATGAGATAGAGAGGGCTGACACAACTTAAAGAATGTTAGTGTTGGTAGGGAATCACTTGAGAAAGGGATGTGTGTTCTTTTTGGTCCTGTTCCTCCTCTTCTCCAGTCACAAGAGAGGCTGTAAACATAAAAATGCCTTCTAGTTCTGCTCGAGTGGAGTTATACAGAAGAAGGAATGAGAAACAGAGTAGAGGGACTGGGTCTGTGCATGAAGGAGCCTGCTCCCTCTGATCCAAACCTGTTCCGTCCACAGCAACCACTATGTACCTTTCCTGCATTCAAGGGCAGCTTTTCCATGACAGGAGCCTGTGCTGCTGGAAGAGACAACCTTGCACTCAGTAATTAAGATTAGTGTGTTTGCTAAATACAAAGCCTGTGTAGAGAGCAGATTTCTATTATAGGGCACACAGCTTAGGCAAGTAGGAGTCCAAGTGAGTGGCATTTTGGACTTTTGAAAACAAATATTTCCAAATGGCACCTCTTACCAGATTCAACAGAGACAAAATAGCTCTGTTTAAAAATACTTAGACATGTTTAAACTATTTATTGATTTTGAGACTGATTTAAAATGCTCATATATTGATATCCAAAACCATGTGTTTAAACTGAAGTTATTTAGTAAACCTTGTTCAAATTATATATTTAGATAAAATCAGAAGGAGGTTTCCAAACCTGATCTTTCAAAGACTTAGCAGCACATAGGTGTTAGTCATCTAAGTAGATAAACTGCTGTGCCCTCTTTGACTGTACTGTGGTCAAAACTGTCCTCTCTACAGTTTTGCAACTGTAAATAGTTGCATACAGCATTATTAATCGCACAGAAATGTTAAATATGTCACTGGTAAACATTTTCATGCAAAGACATCCACAAAACCTGAAGGTATACAGAGATTTCCATGGATATGCTCCACAGCTCATCCTTTCTTCAGTTCTTTACCTGGATTTAGAGTTTGTTTCTAAAGATGTTTATTTAGAGGTTTGAGCCATCTATACCATTGCTTCTTAAAATTTATTATAACAGTTTCAATTTTACCAGTTTTCACTGGGCACAATATTTTCTTTTCAACTGTCTGGTTCTTGTGTACTTTCCATTCTCAAAATACTGTATAAGCATTTTGTGTTGGATATATTGCCTCCATCTGTCCCTTGAAGCACTTAAAATTGCCTTTATAAAATATGTATATCGTAACTCAAGCATATAGTGCCTTTGAATGAATCTGCTCTAGAGTGCTTTCCAAGTCATCAGGCAAAACAGGCAGTCTGCAAACCCAGGTGTTGCCTTAGAAAATAAACACACTGGCAGCATATGAAAGATAGCCCAGGAAGATGTTCTCAGCCTCAAATTGAAGTCTTTCCCCATGATTGCTCCCACAAGAAATGATGTGAACCATTGTATTGAGCTGCTCATTTCCCGATGTGCAGCACCAATTCACACATTGAGGTGAGATGTTTCCATTTTTTAGTTTGCACCAAGTAGGGAGATAACCCACAAAAGGTTGGCTCCCTAATCATCAAGACTGTGTATTTTAACAAAGGCATCAGCACTCACTGGTTACAGATTATATATTTTTTTACTAATTAGTACTCAAATTTCTCTTAGTTGTATCTCTTGCTTCCCATGCTAATTAGTCTGCATGTGCAGTGCTTCCCTCCAGTTGAGTCTGGGGTCTGCTTTAAGTAAGTGGTCAGTGAGTCGATGGTCACAATCTGCCACTGCCAGAGTTGCCTTTCCCCAGTTACTGCTGAGTTCTGCTGACTTCACTCCTGGTGGCTCTCATCCAGACAGCCCATTCATCTTGGGATTGTCTTCCTTTTTTCTTAAAACAAAAGATTAGCCAAGCATACAACATTCACAATGCAATTGCTTAATCGTAACTGTCCAGCTAGAGCTACTGAGTAACTACTAAAAAACAAATTGCAAAGTTTGATTCAAATCTTGAGCCACTCAAATCTGGGGGGGGTTGATATAATTTGTAGAAGTCCTGACTTAACCGGAGAATGTCTTCTTCATTGAAAGAGCATCTTAAAAGTTTTCTACAGTATTGAAAGAGCCATCTGAACAGTGTTTGTTTTCTTCACACTTCTTGTGATCAGAAATAAAACAAAAAGCTTAAATACAGGGAACTGGTACCAAAACCAGGATAAAAACCAGTTATTTTTTCCTATTATACACATTTCTATTTTTTGAGTCCTTTTTTTTAATCTTAAAAGATGTAAAGAGGATTTTTTTAAATAAGTTTGTGCAACAGGAAGAGTTCCTAAAATTTTATTCATGTTTTTCACAATTTTATTATCGTATTCTGGAATCATTCTTTCAGTGTTGTTTGTATTCCTTCATGAAACATTTTCTGAATATATAGACACCTTATCCTGTTCCATGTTTAGAAAACTGTTAGCTTTGTCATTCTGTGTGGTCCCAGTGGTAACACTTATCATCCTTTATTCTGTTCCCAGTCAATAACAGAGGGAGGTTCAGCCCTCCCTTCCTCCTCTGCCTCTTTCCTGGCATTCTGCCTATGGCCGTGGAGTAGCAGGCGTGTATTATCAAGCAGTTACACCAGTTGCTTCAGGCATGCAGATCTCTTCAAATTACCTTCTTCATGCCCCTCATCAGCTGTTGCTGCTTTATCACTTTAATGTCAGATGGGCAGCAGGCATCAGTCCTAATCCAGGACCAGCTGAGATGCCATTCTGTCCTTACAGCAGCCCCACCATAATATTCCTTACTGGAAACTGGGTAACCCAATCAGATTTTTTTTCTTCTCAAAAAAAAACCCACTTAAATTCTTCTATATGTGTGTTATTGATATTTGTCAAATAAGACAGGAATCATTTAATAGGAGAAAATAAATGTTGAAGAGCTATTATGCACAATTTTAAATGAGTTTTGAATGAAACCCCATACCACTCCAGCAAAAATTTGCCTTGATATGAAGTATTCTTAATCTTATTCATGCATCAAGATCTTCCAGATTAGCCTCACATCTAGCAAGACATACAAAAATATTGAAAAGTTTTGCTATGAAATACATGCATTTTAAAGTGTAAATTCTACCTCATTCCATCTGTGTTGCACAAAAAATTCCATAAAATAATTATTTGAAGAAAAAAAGAAGAAATAAAATTATTTGAAGGAAAAAAATAGACAAAAATCGTTTGGAGTTGACTGTGTGTGTTACTTAATAACTTGAGCAGTTACAGTCTGTGATGCTAATGTTATCCTTCAGTACAAAGAGCAACCAAGTACACCCAATAAATGTACTTTGATGATACTCTCTAAGACACTGTATGCTCTGTAGGAATTAACATGGCTGGAGTAAGACTCTGGCATGACCTTGGCACCTCTGTGTGAGTCTTTCCATTCCACAATGACTTGTTGCAATCATAAGGAAAAGGCCATGGTGCCTTTTTTCTTGACCTGTGAAGTTATAGACTTTTTCTGTATCACATACCTTGACCTAAGGTGCCAAAAGAGAACTGGATTCCCAGAGAAGCCTTCAAGTCCCCACAAAATCAGATGTTAGGAATTTCCTTCTAGATTTCCTTCAAGGATAGACATGCACACCAGTAATGACAGAGACATAAATTACCTCTAGTCTGAATCTGTGGACAAACCTGCTGTCCCTCAAGACGTGTACCACCCTGAGGAGTACTGACATCAAACGCAGAGATCCCAAACTGTGAAGACTCATGTCAGTATAGGTAACTGTCCTGGTTTTAGGCGGGATGGTGTTCATTTCTTCTCAGAAGCTGTTACAGTGCTGTGGTTTGCATTTGGAATCAGAATGGTGTTGAAAACACACTGATGTTTTGGTTCTTGCTAAATTGTGTTTACCTAATTCAAGGACTTTGATTTTGTTAATGGATTTTTTGTTTGGATTTGGATTTTCATTTGGTTTTTCTTGGGGAGAGAGGGAGGGGAAGTTGTTAGGGTTGTTCTGTGTTTGGTGGGGTTTTTTTTTTCTTCATTTTGTTTTGGATTTTTTTGGATGGTAAGCAATTGTATTGTGCATCAGTTGTTCTTCCCTTTTATTGTCATTAAAAAGTTATTTGGTTTGTTTTTGTGCTTGGTTTGTTTTGCAGTAGCTATTGTTTTCTTTCTTTCTTTCTTTCTTTCTTTCTTTCTTTCTTTCTTTCTTTCTTTCTTTTTCTTTCTTTTCTTTTCTTTCTTTCTTTCTCAGAGGTAGAAATGTCTCATGAAGAGTGTCATGAAGCAGTTCCTTAAAGAAATCAAAAAACTGGCAAGAAAACTGGATGTGAGGTGTTGAGTTTCTGTTGAGAGCAAAGGTCTTGTATCGTGGGTCCCTGTAACACCTTTAGTCTCTATTATTTCACCCTATTGTTTCCTAGTTGCCCCTTTCTTTAAAATTTGTCATGCACTTTAAACTTTCAACCCTTCAGATACTTCTTGTTACTTCATTGGTCACTACTCCTCCACTTGTCCTTTTGACCAAAACTTGCTGGGCAGAAGGCAGATTGCATTTCTTAGGCAATACCTTTGGAGATTGCTTCAGAATTAAGACAACTGATGATAAACTTAGCTTGTAGTGATAAAGTTAATCCCAGTAGCTTCCCAAGAGATACAGGAAGCTTTTTGCAAACTTACCCTTTAGAGAGATACCAAATTGAGGGACAATTCATTGCACTGACATTTGGAATCCACAAAGCATTTAGTTCTTATTGTCTTGATTTTAAATAAGCATTTTACTTTACTTTCCCATCTTTGTTGTTATTCCCTTATCTCTAAAATTACAAATTGAGTCTATTCAAGGTAATCAAGTTGCTCAGGCAGGATTTTCCTTTGACAAATCCATGATGACTACTCCCATACGTGTTCCTCATGTTCTCAGAAGACTTTATTTGCACTGTGTACCTTTCAGATAACATACAGAAAATATTTATTTGGAATATATTTTTACTCTGAATACATTTCTCATTCATGTCCCTGCTACACATTTGTCACAGTGTATTTTCTGGTACAGTACATATACCACGATCACAGAATGTCACTAGTGGACAGCAAACACAAACAAGGCTGGATCCAACTCTTATATAGATCTGAGGGCTGTGCTGTGTGTGGTGTTTTACACAGTGTGTCTAAATCCATGTGCACACTGGAAGAGGCTAAAGAAGGATGGACCAGGAGAAGGTTAAGGGCCATGTTACCTGTCTCCCCTCCCTGCCTCTTCCTTCAGGGTATTGTCTCCTCATTAGGAACTATTTCTCTAAACAGGTAACAAGCTGGAGGTGGGAGATAAATAAAATTCTATACAACAAGTAGTTACATAGCTGAAAACTTGATCTGATTCAATAGCGCATTACAGTAGCATAGAAGAAATCATCCTCCTTGACATCAGGGATTTTGCATGAGCAGAATAGGAGACACAGAAGCAGTCAGCCTTTCTTATTCTACAGTGTAACATAAGGCTGCTTCAAAAACATGGGAGATTAAGTAATTGTAACTCTGCTGCATCCAATTACAAGGTTTCTAATTATGAAGAATTATTTAGGATTTCCCCAAAGAGTTAATTTTAGAGAGTACCGGAGATGGTCTCTAAAGACCTCTTCTAACCTGTTGCACTTAAAAGCATTCCAGCTACTCAGATGTGCTGCACAAGGGAGCTCTTTCTATTTTATTGGTATCCACTAGAGAAAAATAAGCAACAGCCAAGTCATAAAAAGGTTGGGGTTTATTACTTAACATCACAGCAATTTGCTGTTTCTAACCTCATTGGGAAATTGCAGGGAGGTGAAGATGAGTGGATGAGCTGATTCACTGGAGAGTATGATTGATGGTGGGAAATAATGGCAAGTCCCAAGGAAGCACAAAGGAGAGAGAAACGTCAGCAAAAGGAGAGCTTTAAAGAGAAGTATTCTATTTTTACTTCTTTTTTTTTTTTTTTTTTTAAACAAAAGCACCCAGTATCTTTATGATATGCTTTGATGTGCACAGTTTTGATGAGGTTATTTTCAGAGCACAGGAAGCTCTCCTTTCTTTGGGAGTGTGAAAAGGCTGTGCTTGCCACCCCTGGAAACAGCTGTGGGGTTCACAATTCACCCAGAACTCCTGAGAAAGTAGATTCACATATGTAGCCTGTATTTCCTTTTGATAACATCAAACCAGCTGATTTGAAGTAGTTTGTTGAGTCTAGACTAGGTCAGCCGTGGCTGGTGGGCGATTTTTTTAGCACACCTGAGTGGACGATGAACCGTTCCTCTTTGAGCCAGCATTTAGTTCAGGGCAAAGCACACATAAGAAGCCCCAAAATATTTCCCCACGTTTCCTGCTCTCTCACAGACTGTAACTGTCTCTGTGGTTTGGAAGCAAAGTTGAAGCTGTGATTTCAAAGCAACACAACATGAGGGAAATTATCAGTGTGGCAACAGGGTCAGCTGTGCCTGCTGTCCTGAGGGAGAGGGATAGAATTGCTCTGCCTGTGTGAAACACTTGCAGATGCAGCACACGTGTCTGGAAGAGATCTCCACTTTGTTGTCTGCAACAGCATCTCTGCTTTACCATGAGGGCAAAAGAAGGAAAATTTGGTCAACTGGGGGGGACAAACTACACAGCCAAGAGATTTCTTCCTCAGAGCTCAAGCAAGGGATGAGGAGAGGGAGAGGGAGA
>VXBU01003160.1:751572-813442 GCA_013400315.1 Bombycilla garrulus | reverse complement strand
GGAGAGGGAGAGGGAGAGGGAGAGGGAGAGGGAGAGGAGGCATGTGTGAGCATCAAGAGAAAGCCACACTGAGGGGAAGCCAAACAGCCTGTCTCTAACAGACCTTTGCTTTTAGGGGAACTCAGGATATGGGTAAACTTTCTGGCTCTTCCTCATTGTTCACATATACAGGCACTACCACATTAAGTCCTCTTGTTTAAGATACAGATTATCACATAAACATGATCCTCTGTTTTCATATTTTTGGGAATTAAATTTAAACATACACTGTACTAGCACGACTAGTGTTGCTACCACAGTGGGTATCTTTTATTTCCTATATTTCTGCAGCAACACAATTCGAAATTAAAAGAACAAACATGACTTTAAGACAGAAGAGCCCCCTATAAAGGAAATAATCTCATCAGACTTCTGAACTGAACTAAACAGTCCTGTTTAAGTGCAGAGGAGACCAAAATTAGTATGTGCAAGATAGCCTGTACTCCTTATGGAGCTTCAGGAAAGAGGAGCTGCTGCAAAGGGATTTTTCCTAGTGCTTACTTCAGACACCACTTTCAAGCCTATGGAACCAAAAATCAAATTTAAAAAAAAAATAAGGACTGTATCATCATTAAGATTTTTAATTAAGGGATGAGAAGGGTTAAAAATAAAATAGGAAAATCTTCTTTTTTTGCTTCCTGAGTATTTACTAGGTAGCCAACAGGGGCCAGCTCCTGGAAAAACACTTGTTTAAGAATTGGACCAAAATCAAAAGATACATTTGAAGGCCGTCTCTTTGGCAGCTGTTCTTCAGCATGCAGTAAGGCTCCTTTAAAAATGTTACAAGCCAGTCAATCTAAAGATGCCATGTATCTTTTAGGAGAGATAAAAAGTGAAACTAATGTGCTTAGGGCCATCAGGACCCCATAATGGGATATTGTCTGTCCTCATCTCTTGCTCAGAATACCAGCATGACAATCAGATTTCCTTAGAGAGCATGATATTAATCTTTGCCCTTTATAATAAACTGTTGGTTTTATCTATATTGCACACAATATGAGCCCAGGATCTTGTCAAATACTCATCCTTTATGGAACTCCCACAGCCCAGCAACATGGGAGAGGGAGTCTCTTCTGAGACTGAGAAGATGTCTACTGTGATTTTCCTTAGCTCAGGAGAAGGAAAATGTTAATAACTCCCAAGAAAGAAGTGCAAATTGCACATATTACACTACCCTGCATGTGACCAGCTCTGTGCTGGTTTCAGAGTGGTTGGATGGATGCACACACTGCAGCAGGTGAGACTCCCTCCCACTTGGCTCTGCAGGTTGAGCTCCATCAGTTCCTGAATTAGGCCAGGTTTCCTCTTGGGAGAACTTCAGGAATTAGCAACTCATTACCCAGAGAGATTTTGGCCATGGTGAACAGACATAGGCAGGAGTGAGGCCTTGATAAGAACTATCAGCCTTTTGCCCATCTCCAGATAGTTCTTAGCAAGTTTACCCACACTAAGTAGACATAATTTAGCAGAATTGTAGCTTTGTTTAGGCTATATAGCTTTATACAGCCAGCTTGAGGGCGAGGGGCTGAAGGAAAAGTCAATAGGACTACTTGGAGCTGGAGAACCTAAGAGAAAGAGCAGTGCAAATACAGCCATCCAATAAAAGAAGTGCTTATGTTTTATCTAGATTGTCTTGCCATTTATATTTAAAATAATCTGATTGGTTCAGGTTATTCAGCAACCTGGAATGTTCCCTTTGCTGCTCGCCAAAAAAAATTATTAAGCTTTATTCTTTGTGCTAGAGAGCATTGGAAAGGGAAGCCATGGAAAAAAAGACAAGAGAATAGGCTTTTCTCTATTGAGAAATACTCAGAAATGTGTTTATAATTTCTAAGTACACCTGAAGTCTACAAAGGATCAGAATTTTGGGCCCACAAAAGAGCAGGTCTCACAAGAGTGCCAAAAGGTGAGGATGGCTGCACCCTGGTCATATCCTTAGCAAGGGAGAAAATTAATATTTCTGTAATTTTGCCCCTGATTAACTATGAAGTTCTAAGGGAAACAGAGTGTTTTTTTCCCTGCTCACAGATGTTTCCATGCATAGTTCTGTTCTTATTCACTACTATGCCAACAAATGTGCATCAAATGCCTTTCCACTGATGCTTTTTTTTCAGAACCTCTGCCAAACCGTCCAATCCATGTTTTGTTTGTTGTTTTTTTCAGTGTTGATGGACAGTTTGAGAGACTAAAAACTGTAGTTCCTGCAAGATACACACAAAAGCAAAGGGAAGAGAGGAATAAAAATCTCTTGCCTGCTTTGATGGCAAAATTG
Organism: Bombycilla garrulus; assembly: GCA_013400315.1. NCBI lineage: Eukaryota > Metazoa > Chordata > Aves > Passeriformes > Bombycillidae > Bombycilla > Bombycilla garrulus. The sequence goes on along the minus strand of VXBU01003160.1, from coordinate 811,131 downwards.
TCTGTGCAACAAGGAAGGATAAATTCTTTTGTTCTTTTCCTTTTAACTTTCTACAGCTGCCAAACTCATCCTCTGCTAAATTTCAGTATTTCAAAAATGAAATTACTTAACTCCAAGGGATTTTGCTGATGAATTGAAATCCCATCCCTCTAGTTTTGAAGCTAACATTTCCAAGCCAGCATATGCAGCCATTTTTGTACATGGGTGTAAAGGTTCTTTCAGTCCCAGCCTCAGACCCTGTTTTCTGTAGGCAATGATTTTTCTTCATATTTGCTTCCTTATCCAATCAAGAACCAATTTCATCCTTCAAACTAAAGACAGAACTGTTAATTAGTACTAGTTAGATGATATGTATCTTCTAGTTACACAAAGGACTTGTCAGTGGAACCTGAAAAAAGGAAGGGGGAAGGAAGAAGAGGAAAAGAGAAGAGTTTATTTGGGGAAACAACTTCATGAGAACCAAGGATACCTCTGATTGCTATTTCTGAAGTACAAAGCCAAAGAAAAACCTTGCATTTAGACCTATAAGTCTGACTGAAACCAGTACAGCTGCCAAATCATTTGGCTGGCTTGGGAAAATTTCACTGGCGGTTCTCTCCATTATAAGGAGAAACTGCTGTTTCCTCATATATACTCACATACTCAGTTAAGTGAGCAGAAGGAAAGGGTCACTGAGTTAAGGAGAGGGAAAATCTCCAATAAGAAGTAGAACTCAGTTCCCACTAATACTATTAATTGATATATAATGATAATAAATAAACAGTTACCATCCTGACAATTAAAAGGTAATTAATTAATTGAAAGGTCTAAACCCATGGCTGTAGTGTAAATGGAGATGTGTTAACCTAACTGAAATTTTTGCAAGTATCATCAGCAACTAATCATACCCTTCTTCTCTATAGGTTTGCTTGAATTTGCTTATTTTGGAAACAAAGCCAAGCTTTAACCTCATTTATGAAAACTGTATAGGCAGCAGTACTAGCCAGTGTTTTACTCTGTCCCATGACATACTAGCAAAGTTCCCAGAATCAGCAGATTTTCAGGTGCAGAAGTTTTGACTGGTGGCAATATACATGACAGAAGCAACTCGTGGGTTGTAAGACTGACAATGAACTAACTAGCTCTAATGTATTCCAGTGGTACCTATTTGCCATTTTACACCAGCACATTTCTGTGAGGTGGCCTGAAGGTCACCAGCATTAAACATAAGAAAACACAGTCAGGTCCAGTCAGCATTTACAACAATATAGATCTAAACTGACACCAGTATTAAGACACTACCGAGAGAGAGAGATCAAGAGCGCTTGGCTTTTCTTCTGGAAAGACACAGAACAAAAAACATAGTACTATCCTCCCCACAAAATTTTACATGGGCAGAAGTGGTGGAAGCATGTAGGCACTAATTCATAATCCTTGGAATTAATTTCTAAATTTTCCTATTGTATCCACTGAAACTCTCAAAATACTTTTGTTATAACACCATTTCAGTTAAAAATTGTAGGGAAATTCTGACTCCTTGAAAGTTGTGCTCATTCTGAATGGTAACAAAATCATCTTTTTATAGTTTCTTAAAAGACAGTTTCTAGAGGAGATGCTGTTTCAGGAAATTTGAAATGCATTACCCTGAGATAATTAACTAGTAAAGAGGTTTGAGTTTCAATAATGAAACAATTTATTCTGAAAAGCATCCAAATTAATCACACTGACATTGTTAAAATGCTTTTCAATTCTTTTCATCATAGAATTTCATGAAAAGCAGTGCACTTTTCAGTTAGTTCAGTTTTTAATGAAGCTTCATTTCCCAGAGGAGAAATAGCTTTTTAAACTTTATCCTTTGTTTTCTACACACTGTTCATCTGACACAATTATGCAAATGCTGGACAGACACTCGCACCACGACCACTACCACGGTTTCTAGGTGTGAGTCTCTTACTCCATCTGTCAGTACAAAAGTGTATTACAGGACAGACATTAGAGCTGGATGTATTTTACAGATGGAAGGGTATCTAAGGGTTAAACATTGACACCAAACGATACTGGTAAATGCTATAAACCTAAAGCACACCCGAGCTTTAATCTAGTTTTTAATATTGGAAGTGAGTGCTGGCTAAATGAAGCCCTTCTGCTTTTAAAGAGGTGATCAGAGAGAAATGGGTAGATTAGGAAAAGAAGCTTATCTAAAAAAATTAGAAGAGAGGAGTAAGGCCTGAAGTTGAAAAATACCTAGACAGTATCTCAATTAACAAGAAAAAGCTTTCCAAAGAGTGGATGTACTTGAAGCATGGTAAAAAAATTAATTGGTTCTCTTGAGGTTAATAGGGAATTAGAGAGAGGATGGAGTCGCATTGCAGACCTGTTGTGTAATTTCCCTGCCTGCTTTTACAATTGAAGTGGATGGAGATTTGCTTTAGCTGGAAGCCCATTTTCACAAACACAAAGAAAAGAACTAAGAAATAATGCTCAGCTTTCAGGACAGGCAGGACACAGCAGGGCCAAAGGGGTTGAAGCAAAAGACTTGTGGGTGGGAAATTACAGACAAATATTTGTCAGGCTGGTTTTTGTTGATTCTAAAGCAATAAATGTTCTGAAGGACGGGGAAAAATGTAAAACAAATACCCATACTAGAATTAAGGCTTATTTGCCAGAGATTAGCAACTTTTATTACTGAGCACACATTTGAAAATCTGACCTTTGGCGAGGAGATGTAATTAGACAGTGTGCAGACCGCAGGCAGCGTGGCTTTACCCCGAAGGACAGCGTGAGGAGCAGCAGGCGCTGAGGTTCTCTGAGATATCTGGGATAACACAGAGATCTGCACATTTTGGGCACATGTCACCTGTGTAGCAAATAATGTCCATTGTCCTTGGGAGGAGAAGAGGGTGCACACACTCTGTGCAGCTCAGGAACCTCGCCAAGTCAGGGAGACACGTAACATCTGGCTACAGCCTCTCCAGGTCCTGGGTCTTCTGCAGATGCATCTTTGCCCTTACTCTATAGTCCAGAGCTGGCAGAGGAGTTATTCCCAGGCTGTGGCAATGTTCCTTTGCTAAGGGCTGCTTTAGTGTCTTTGAAATGCCTTACACCTAACTTGCTTCCTTTTCAAGCGAGATCCACCTGATAAATACTTCTGTTTACTGTTAAACTGCCTTGCGTTCCTCATTGTTGGCAACACAAAGCAAGTAAGGCTGGTAAATCTTAGCTGTTAATTAAGGCTATGCTGAGATTTAAGGACTCTGTCATAAATGCCCATTTTATTGCCACGTGCAAGAAGCTAGGAGAGCATTGCAGACTGTTTGAGTGTGAGCTACAAAACAGGAAAGGAGAATTTACATAATTCATCCACCAGCTATCCTTGAATTCAGCACAGATTTTCCTCTAGTGCATGCCATCTCCCAGGCAGACTGCTGTTCTCCATCTATGCCTGCTGAGCAGGCAAGCAGGATAGCCAGAACCAGGATGGACCACCCAATGCTTTGCACTTTGCACTTTGTGGGAAGGAAGCTGGCAGGGGAATAGCATGACTGCAGAGGTAGCTGAAGGGAGAGACTCTTCTGGACCAAGACCCCAGGGCTATGAGGATCTTGTTTCTTATAGATAAAAGAGACATCAGCTGGGCTCCTGTGAATATTTACAAAAATAATAATAGAAGGGAAAAAATACATCTGCTACATATCTCCATAAAAGTTCTTCTCTCTGCAAAGGTTCCAGACATTAAATCCTCTCTCAGTCAAGAAACTGGAATTGCCTAAGAGTAATCATATTGACAGATCAAAGAGCTGAGAAAAAACAAATGGGGAAATTATTAAATCTGTCATATTTGTAATTTTTTATGCATTGCATCCATCAGAGGATTTCATCTTATATTCATCAAAATTAAAGCTCCCTCCCTCCTTGTAATCTCTTCTGAAAATAAATCACTTTCTGCCCTAAGAAACAGAATCGGGAGCTAACAGCTTTGAGTTATTAAAGATGCTGCAGCTAAACACAGAGTACTATTCAGCAGACAGGAGTGTTCAGCAGACCGTGCCAGCTTCTTCAAACACTGCCCATATCTCCCTCTCTCTGTAAGCACTTTCCCTGCTTCAATTTGTGGTTTGCAGAAATTGATAGCCCATTAGTAGGTATCTTAGGTCATCATCCTGTTAATAGCTTCCATGGTTTAATCAAGTACACGACAAATACTACTAACCCTTGTTAATTCCCAAGTTCTTATCCGTGAGAAAGGCTTAGTGTGGGCAATGCTCTTTGTGCAGATGGAGTTTGTACATGCATGCATTTTATTTCTGCTGCTCTCATTTAACCTGTTCACGCCTTTTGAATTTTAGGAATTGATATACAAAACGGAGGGAAAGAAAATAAGCTTGGTAAACCTCTTTCCATGCACCACAGCTTTCTAACGATTAAACAAAATTGCTGAAAGTCATGCAGAGGGAAATAGGAAACTAGCTTTGCACAGCTTTAAATCTCTTGTTTTAATGACTTGTTAGAATTTCTGAAGTGTTCCATGTCAGAAACTCACTGGCAACGACAAAGCAAATAAAACAATGAATGCTATTGAAGAATGTTATTCAAAACACCTCCATGCTGTTTCATCATGTGACAATTTTGATTTTTATCTAAATATGATAAGCTCAAAATTAGTTAAAACTAATGTAGGCATCATGTTTATTCTCCAAAATCTAAATAATAGATTTATAAACTGTTTCCTAAAAAAGTAACATATATTTTCTGTCCCTTTTACAAGTTAAGGTAGAATACTTGTCAATGTCATTTCAATGTTTTAAAACTTTTGTCAAATCATTATTCACCAACATGTTTGATGATTTGCTTGTTTAGTTCTGAGCAAATATTTAATGGGGAAAGTTAGAAAGATAATTCATATAATATTATTCTATTCAACTAATTCTGGTTGAGACCCAGCAGAAGGCATGTTTGCTGAAAATATACTGTTCTAGCATTTTAATTCAGAGAGACTGGAGAAAATTGCCCAAAGCTTTTGGTTAGACAGTATTAGGCCGTAGTGTAAAAAATAATATCTAAAATGTGTGTTTTTCTCCTGGCAGATTTATGTTCAAAGGGGAGACCAGAGCATGCCTGCAGCCTGGATCATTTTGCTAAAAGGTGAAAACCTTTAGGGTGTTGTATGCTTTTTACAGCAAAATTGCAGCAGACGATGAGAGGGAAATAGCAGATCCACGAAACTTAAGACAAGAGTCAGCTACTGAAAATAAAAACCTTAGAGCCGTGTGCTGTTCCTCAGCAGGGCCCGCAGTGTGCAGAGCACTTGCCCCATGGCCCATGACTGTGCCCAAGCCACCCAGCTGGGCAGGGGAGAGCCCTCGTTCCAGACCCTTTGCATGAGCTATTCCTGTCCTGACTCCTCCAGAGAAGTAGCATTTCCTAAGGCTATAGCTTGTGCTGTACCTGATCTGTAGATTAATGGAGTTCAGCAACCTCAGCTGTTAATCTCCCTCTTTTCAGGAACATGATATGTATACTTATTTACACTCCCACTGCTACTCATGAATGTATAAGCAAGGAACAAAAATAAAAATAAAAAATGAGACTTGTGGGAACTCTGATTTCTGATTAGAAACACTGCACATCTCTTACAATTTTGGCTCACAGAAGTTAATAGAAAATGAGATCAAAGGCAGCTTGTGTTTACCAATGGTAGATCATGCCAGACCAAGCTTCTTTGATGTGCTGAGAGAACTGAATAGGAAATGCAGATCTCATCTATCTAAACTTCAGGAAAACATTTAATGTGCTGTCACTTGGGACCATATCTGCTAAATAAATGGTAAAGGAACTCACAAGAGAAATGGAAAAATGCATGAAGTTTGTAATAAGGCAGATGACAAACTGATTCTGTTGAAAAGAAAATTGCTTTACTGGAAGGAGGTTAGTCGTAGAGATTCTGTGGATTTGTGGTGGGTTAGTGATTTCTGTAATAGCACACTGTTACTTCCCCCTCAACCCAATAGGTTCCCGGGGGATTTTCTTGCCAGGTGCTCCAGGGCTGCACAGCAAATGAATGCAATGCTTCCCTAGACCCCGAGCTGCCTTACTCAGCCAGCAGGACCCAGTGTTACAATGCAGTTCCCTTCCTTCCCCCTGGGCAAATCCCCCCTTGGGCTGCAAGTGTATGCTCCAGAGAGGGTTCAGAACCCAGCAAATGCAGGGAAGGGGATGCCTCCCTCTTCCCTTCAGCATGGACACTTTCAGAAGAGTTTTCAGGGCTGTACAAACACCACAAAATCTTCTGGACTCAAGTCCAATGACAGCACTGCCAGGTCATCTGTGGACTCATTAAGAAAATAGGTTCCTGTGCTGAGCAGAAGCAAACAACAAACACAGAAAGAGAGCTCTCATCCCAACTTTAAAATGTTATTTTTAGTTGATGTTGGCATGATGTGACAAAGCAGAAGGCTGCAATATCATTCAGGAGGATCTAGGGAACTTTAGGGCGTGGAGTCAAAACAGTGTGAGATCTTTCATCAAATATGTTGTAAGACCCTGCCCCTTGGACCTGCAGTGAGATTTGTGTTGCAGATTGTGAGGGGATCATCTGAGAAGACGATGAACCATGGATTTATTTTCAAAGAAATAAAGGTATCTAGAAAGTATTGTCTGAGCTCTTGGAGCAAGTCCAGCAGAGGAGGAAGATGATGAGGGGATGGGAGCCACTCACTTATGAGGAAAGGCTGAGAGAGCTGGGCCTGTTCAGCCTTGAGAGGAGACAACTGGGAGGGGACCTCAGCAATGTTTATCAGTCTCTGATGGGAGGGCAAAAAGAGGATGGAGCCAGGCTCTGCTCAGTGGTGCCAAGCAATAGCACAAGAAGCAACAGACAGAAAATTATGCCCAAGAAGTTCCACCTGAGTATGAAGAAGAAATTCTATACTGTGCAGGTGACCTTCCACTGGAACAGACTGCCCAGAGAGGTGGTGGAATCTCCCTCACTGGAGATGTTCAAGAACCATCTGGACACAATCCAGTGCCATGTGCTCTGGGATGACCCTGCTTGAGCAGGGAGATTGGACCAGGTGACCCACTGTGGTGCTTTCCAACCTGACCTGTCCTGTGGTTCTGCACTAATTTTAGCAAAGAGGACAGGTCATGTAATGACATTTTCATTGTGAGCCGTTTCTGAAAGGGCATAAAGCCCTTGTCCCTTGCTTTGAAAAAGAGAACCAAATGAGTACCAGTGAACAGGAGCAGATGTGATGAGGGAACTGACAGCTTCTTTTAATGAAAGAAACATTTAAAAGTATAACTTAATTAGTTCAGCAGAATCAAAGCTGAAAGAAGAAACAATTATTCTCTGTAAAGCTATCAAGACCAAACCTCAGGGAAGGAAAAGGACTTTTAGCTGACACAGCAGGACATGGAAATAACCTGGCCATGAATATATTTAGTCTGGAAAATAGTAGGGGAAAATAATTACCAGGAAGCAGGGTTGCATCCCAGTAAAGGCAAAAAAAAAAGGGCATGCAATTTTAGGACAGTAGCTATTAAGAATACGGAAGGGCCACCTAGAGCACCACCATCCTGCAGCAGGAAAAAGAAAACATGAGTAGTCAAAAGGCATTTCTAGTTTGCAGCTGGACATAAAGAAGCCAAAGGGATACCAAATTGCATGGCAGTTAGGTAAAACCATCTCTCAATGGGAGAGACTGCTCTCAAAGCAGTATGTTAATGCTGGGATTAAAAGGCTAGTCCTACATCAGAGCAAGCAATTCCTCGGCTCTGGGTCTATAAGTGAAACTGGAATCGTATCTATCTGGCCATTTATGGACCCATCTGCTCCCGCTCCTAAAAGCAAAGAACTAAAAGAATGGCAAGAAGAGCAGCAAGTCTACAATAAGTACTTCAGCCAACATTCAGATCCACAGCTGAAGCTGAATTGCAATGGCAGAAGGTCGATTACAAATTCTCCGTATTGGAAAAAAATTACAGGGCCTTTCAGAAAAGCTTACATATACTTTTGCTGTGAGTTATTAAAACTCCAGGTAGGAAGTGAAAAAGGCAATTTGAAGACGAAAAGATCTCTGGACATTACCACAATGGCATCCTGACATGTCTTGCTCTCTGTGCCTGCCAACCAGTAGCCGGCAGACTTGAGACCTTGTTTTGCACATGTCTGTCTGTAAGGATCCTCTGCTTAGCAGAGCAATTGGACCACTGCTTAGGGCAGTGCCATTTGAGCCATCCCCCCTTGGCTACGGCTGAGGACAAGCTGTTGCACTTCTAATTAATTCCCAAAGTAAAAATCATTACAAGCTTTGTGCAGACCACAAGATGGCACAGATGTAGTAGCTATATGGAACTGCATAAGGCAGCCCAGCATGAACAGATTAGAAATAAAAATTAAGATAAAGTGTAATGTCAAGTCAGAGTTGAGAAAAAAATGTCCTATTTTGATAAAAAAACTCTATACTTGAAGGACAGAGGTCTCTGAGCCTTTAAACAACAACAATGCTGACATATTTTATTTACAGTGAACAACTGCTTATATATTTAGAATTAAATAACTGAAAGCAGAAATTACTTTTGAACAAGGTAATCAGTTTTGTATGAGAGCTAACAGAATCTTGTGATTTTAGATTCTTTTCAGTCAAATGGTACGATCATAGAATGGCTTTTTATTGATCTATTTTCTTAAGCTGGAAAATTCTTTAATACCAACAAAGCCTGTCTATCCTACAGACAATTCCATTTGCAACCATTTTCAATTTCTGAATAGCAAAAGATTTTGAGAACATTTCCTAATTAGATGTCACATACCGATAACCTTTTGAAAACAGCCTTTTTATGACACAACCACAAGGCAATGAATGCGCTCCATGATACAATAAAGTTAGTGATATGGATTTATAGGTTTCAGATTCACTGCTCTGAAAGTGTGTCACAAGGGACTGGACAGTGTAGGGGTACTGCCTCCAGGATATTTGCTTTTATTATTCCTTAACTACTGCAGACATTATTTGAGGTAAAGAGAAGCAGACATTTATCTAGAACTATGCAGGGAGGAGAAATTTCATTATATCTCTATTATGGATCTTTTAAACAAAAATGATGTGATTTATATTATGATTTACATTATTCACCAGTGAGTTTTGCCATTTGTCTTGCAGCTGTTAAGCATCTAGCATAACAGGCTAATATTCCATGGTTAAGGTTTCTAGGAATGTCTGCAATAAAAATATTTGCTTTCAATCTATGTTCTGCCATGTTTGTCAATAATTTTCACAAATGTCAGACATTTGGGGAGGTCTCTTTATGGCAAAATAGTTGAAATGTAAGCATAAAGTCATCTAAATACAGATACATATATATATATGTCTGCCAGAAATATTGAGATCTAGAAATCTAATCTATATCCAAAGAGAATGAAAGTAATACCTCCATTATTCACTTCTGTAGTAAATCAGGGTTCCTGATTAGTATTCAAATGAAAAACAGAATGTCATGGTTTGAGACAGGCCAAAGGCCAGTGCACCCATGAAAATATCTGCTACATTTTATCTAAGCAAACTGTTCTCTGACTTGGACAGTGAGGAGACTCACAGAATTTTTTTCTCAAATACTCACTGTATTTTTTTCATGAGATCGGAAACTTTAATTAACAATTTTTTGTTTGGGCTGACAGCCTTCCTTGTGTGAGTAACTGGGAAATGCCTATGAGTGTTCTTGCTTTGCCTGCGGTAATATTTATAAGGAATATCCTAGTAAGTGATTTGTACAGTCTCTCTCTCAAAGTTAGAAACACCTCTCACAGTGAAACGCATACAAAGTCCCTGTTGTTCATTGCATCCTTTGATGATTGTGTTTTAGCTTTTGTAGAGAATACACATCCTAAAATCTTGTTTACAGTTCCCTGTTTGTGTTGCAGGGAGTGATCATATTCTGAAATCATGTGTATCTGTTTTGTTTATGAGTTTTGTTTTCCTGCCCTTATCTTTATAGGTAAATGCACTGAGGAGCCTTCTCTTCTCCAGGCTGAACAGTCACAGCTCTTTCAGTCTCTCCAGGCCAGCTGGAGGCCAGTCACTAAAGTGGGGCAGCACAGGGACTGATGCTGGACCAGTACCACATAGCATCTTCACCAATGACAAGGATGATGGGACAGGGTGACTCTCAGCAAGTGTGCAGATAATTTGTGGATAATGTGGGGCTCAGGTGTAGCAGTGCTACTAAATTCTTTGTCTGTGACCCTACAGAATACAACCAGGAATTTAACCTCATTGTCTTTGGGCTGGACTAGTACTGCGGCATTGAACCAGCGCCCACAAGTCTGGCACCAGGATAATGGCAGCATTAGTGGGACGTGTCTGTCCAAATCACTTACTGTTATTCTCAATCTCAAATCCCCTCTGTAAGAGGAAATTCTCTGGGAGTATTTTTCCACAGAAACTCAGTGTTCAGAAGCAAGTCAAAACTTCAACATTCGTTACCAGAAATTATTTCAGTTTCTCATACAGAGTTGCATTTGGATGGAAATTTCTCCAAAGCTGTGTTCTCTTTGGATTAAGGATTTGGTTCTGCCAAATAGGAGAAGTGTTTCTTTATTTCAAGTAAACATGTATTAATTCTTATATCAAATATTTAACTATTAATTGTATTAATTATTATTAAAATCAATAACAGATAAAGTCACATCTCTCCCTCCTTTTTTTACATTTATTTGCATTATTCTCCTTAGCTTAGGACTGAGTACAATAACAGCTGGAGAGCAGACAGTGCTTGGCACTGAATTCTCTGGCAATATAAAATTGCTAGAGACTTTTTTTTTTTTTTTAATAGATAATGCCATATTTGCTCTTTCTGCAAGAATTCAGTTGCCCCCAAAGATCCACTGAAAGCAAAACAGAGTCTCATCTACAGTTGTAGCAATATGACCAAGGCATCAATCAAAAAGGCCCTTTGCTTTCCTTGAGGTAAATTCCAGGAGATGTTCCACTAGGCTGTGAGCACTACCCGACTGGGGAGAGTGTTTTGCCTGCATATTCTGAGCTGTCAGCATTGCTGTAAGAGGTGAAATCACTGAATTGGTATAAGCCTGGAGGTCATTTTAGACAGCAGAATTTCAACAACTCCCAGGGATTTTCAAACTGAAAAGCAAAGAAAAGAGCTGGAATCATCACATGAGGTGCTGTTTCATGGGAGATGTATACTTGAGGATCAGCCTGGGAAAGGCAGGGAGAAAATTCTTCAGTTCAAAAAAACATTAGAATAAATAGGTTTTTGTTTTTAAATTTCAAATCCAGCTACAGAAATGAGTTTGAGATACTCTTCTCAGATCCATGACCATTTTATTGGATTTGTGTAATTAAATCCCAATTGAACAGGAAGGACAATGGCCTAGAAAAATATTTGGCACATAAAGCAGAGGTCAGGCACTGAAGCTTTGCCAAAGTCAAGACCATGACTCCATGTCATAGGTCTCAGACACTGTCCAGANTTTTTTTTTTTTTTTAATAGATAATGCCATATTTGCTCTTTCTGCAAGAATTCAGTTGCCCCAAAGATCCACTGAAAGCAAAACAGAGTCTCATCTACAGTTGTAGCAATATGACCAAGGCATCAATCAAAAAGGCCCTTTGCTTTCCTTGAGGTAAATTCCAGGAGATGTTCCACTAGGCTGTGAGCACTACCCGACTGGGGAGAGTGTTTTGCCTGCATATTCTGAGCTGTCAGCATTGCTGTAAGAGGTGAAATCACTGAATTGGTATAAGCCTGGAGGTCATTTTAGACAGCAGAATTTCAACAACTCCCAGGGATTTTCAAACTGAAAAGCAAAGAAAAGAGCTGGAATCATCACATGAGGTGCTGTTTCATGGGAGATGTATACTTGAGGATCAGCCTGGGAAAGGCAGGGAGAAAATTCTTCAGTTCAAAAAAACATTAGAATAAATAGGTTTTTGTTTTTAAATTTCAAATCCAGCTACAGAAATGAGTTTGAGATACTCTTCTCAGATCCATGACCATTTTATTGGATTTGTGTAATTAAATCCCAATTGAACAGGAAGGACAATGGCCTAGAAAAATATTTGGCACATAAAGCAGAGGTCAGGCACTGAAGCTTTGCCAAAGTCAAGACCATGACTCCATGTCATAGGTCTCAGACACTGTCCAGAGTGCTGTACTGGATATTGTATGTGCATTCGTGCTCATTTCCAGCCCAGGCCTGAGGCACAAGTCCTCTGGCATTTTTCTCAGTGGCAGTCACAGTAACAGAACATGTTACATATAGGTTGCCATTTGGCAGGAGGGCACATACACCTGGAAGAAACTGTGGTTATTTACACATTCCAGCTAGCCTCAAGCCTTTGAATAAATTAACCACACTCCTAAAAGTACTCTGTAGTAAATGGCTTCTTCTGAACTCATAGACCAGGACCCTTATGACTGGAATTAACTCTTTGGGGGAGCCTCACTCCCATCTTCAGGTGTGTGGGAAACTGTTCTTCCAGGCTTGATAAACAATTAGTGACTAAAGCTTTGCAAATCAAATAACCTTATGATACCTGCTCTTAGGGGGAACAGAGCAGGAGTGTATGGACTGCTCAGGACCATTGCTTATACCTGAGTACTGTGAACTGAACTTCTTTGGGTTTGGATTTGCTGGAGACTCCCCGGTCCCGGGTTCTCCAGCAGTGTACAAAAAGTCCTTTTCTCATCAGCTGTCTGAGACAAAGAAGCACTCTGGAGTCCTTAGTTCATGTTCTTAAGGCAGTTTATTAGTTCCTTATCAAAAGCAGATTTCTCTGCCCTGCCGAGGTCGACACAGCAAAACTTTCTAAGACACAATGTGCCCTGCACACTGTCTGCCCTGCACACTGTCCTGCACACTGTGTCCTGCAAGGGAGATCGAGGCACACTGTCCGCACACACTGTCTGCACACTAGCCGGCTACTCTGTCTACTCTACTCCTGGTCAGCTCTATTCTTTTATACTATCAACTACGTATCCAATGTTTACCATTAATTTCCAATCCGTGACCCTTACATTACATTGTCCAGCTCTCTGACAAACCAATCCAAAAGTGCCAACATCACCAAGAAGATGGAGGTTAGGAAGAAGAAGAGATAACATGCCACGTGTAAGAATTCTCCATCTTGACTCCCAGACCCCCTGTCCAGAATCTCAAACCCCCTGCTATTCTACTCTTTCAGCTCTGGTGACTTGCAATTCTTCTTATAAGTTAGTAATTTGTCTCATGGATTAAAATCAAAGCCACAGGCATTCTCAGTATCAATCCAGGTTCTCTGACACCTCTGGCAAGGCTGAAAAGCCTCCTGAACAGGGTTTGGATCATTCTGAGATGCCATAGGAACCCCCTGGGTTCCAACAGGATTAAATATATGCCATGGTTTAGAAATGGTACTTCAACTCACTGTTCCCTCTGAGACTCTCCAAAACCACACACCCACTCCCCTTTGCCCTTCCCCTCCTTCCCTTCCTGATTCACTGTGATGGCATTGAGAATTGGAGGCACCAAAGGCAAAGATCACAGGTTAAGGTAAGAACAATTTACTGGAAGAGGAAATGAGATAAGAAAATGAGCAGTAACAGCAACAATACTAAAGACAGAGAATGTGAGAAATTAAACTATTCACACGGGGAAAAATACCCCAATAATAGAAAACACCATGTTTTCTCGAATGGAAGGAATCCCTTTTTGCCGAACAAGTGTCCCTTTCCCTTGCCCGAAGCAATGACATGAGGTGGTTCAGAACTACCTCCATGCCCTAGCCATGCCCCCTCCCACCTACTGCAAAAAATTAACCCTGTCATGGCCAGAACAAGGACATTATAAAACCATTTTAGCTGCAGACTAACAATAGCAGGGATTTTTTTACCTTTTCTTTTTTTCTGTGGGAATGTTGCAAATATAAAGAACAAAGGTACAAATTTTTCACTGTGCTTTCATGTTGTTTTGCTTCTGACCCTTATGTTTTGATCCTATCCTTAATTCTTTTTCTTAGGTCTTATGAGTAAATATCTGCCTTATCCATCCACTCTCACAGCAGGCTTTTTCTCAATGTGAGCCATAGTCGCTGCCGGGTGCCCCTTTACCCTCACTCCTCCCTTTGGCCAGGGGGTGCAAACCCAGCCTTAGTAAAGCACCCTGCTGCCTCCACAAGTGGATGATTGTTTTGAGTCATTAACCACTAACATTTCAGCCTCTCACAAGGGCTTTACATTATATTTATTTTCCTAATGGTTTAGGAAAGAGCTCCAATCCATCCAGACTGCTGTTCAGGCTCACCTGCTGATGTTTATCCCTGTTGTCTGCACTGGCTTGCCATTGAACTGCCCTGAGGCTCCAGTACAGCTTTTGTCTGGTTTCCCTGTCCACTACCAAGTGGATATGGGAAAGGAGGAGGGCAGGAAAGCCATGGGAGCAGACTTGTCCCAGGAGGAATTACGATGATGAGGGTAAAGTGAACTCCCAGAGCTGGGAATCTTGAGGTGATTTTCACCTGATGAACTCTACCTAGGCACACACTCCTGTGTAGGTGGCTGACCTAATGGTTTTCCGGCCACACCAACACTCTTTCTGGGATTTTGTACTTCTACCCGTGCTGTCACTGGCACAGTTACTATAGCTTATAGAGGAGGACTTACTTTTTCATCAGCAGAGTCCAATTCCTAGGAACACCAAGCTGTAAAGATATTGGGTCCTCACTTGGGTCAGATTAGTCCATATGTGAGACACAAAGTGAAGGAAAGGAAAGGTGGACTCTTGATTGCTCTGTTTCTGCTCATATTAGAAGCTGTGGCAACAAACATACTAAATTTGAATTCGTTTTTACTTTATGACCAGGAAAAGTTATGAAGGAGCAACTACAGGGGCAGCATTTGGGGTTGGCCTACAGAGCACCAGACCAGATGGTCAAACCATGACAAAACAACACGTTCTGAAAGCTGAAGGGGGACTCTGTATAATGCTGACTCAGCCCTTTGGGTACGTACCAGTCAGCTCCTGCAGTGAAAAAAAAGACCATAAAGCAGATCCCTTCCCTTAGCGAAGTGCAAATAGTACTGTTCTTCTGCTGGAAGGTTATATTTTGACATAAGCATTACACAGTGTTTTTCCTGTCAGTTAGAGGCCACACATATAGAGTGTGGAATCATGGAGTGGTTTAGTAACTCAATTAGACACTTGGACAGCTTGCGTTTCCTCAGTAAAAAGGAAGTTTTGCTGTTTATCTATCTCAGCATTGATGGCTCTTGTTGCACATCACAGTCCACTGCACAGTGAGTGGAAGGTAGCTCTTGCCGCCAGCTTTCCTATGTTTGTTTTTCCCAGATTAAAGGGCAAAATCATTACACACTTGGCTGACCACTTCATTTCACATGAGCAAAGATGCTGGTAAAGTAGCTGGTTTCCAAATGAAAGTTTAATGATTTGACACACAGTGAGAAAAAAAACAGACTCTTTTAGGTTTTATCCTCAGACACACATGGAACTTTTATTTCTTGTAATAAATGGCAAGCAGCACAGGTCTGTGGCTGCAGAGGGGAGCATGTCACTGAGTGCTGACCTTTGCTAACCTCGCCTGGGCAGGTCACAAAGCCATCATCCTCCCAGTAAGGCAGTACCTGTACTCCCACATCACAGGGATTCCCCTGTGCATTCCCCTCTCCTCACATCTTGCTCAGAGACAGAGGGAGATCATTGAATGAATATGGAACCTATAAAAATTCAATGCTCTGATTTTGCTTGTGGCATTAAAATTGAGATATTGCTTCAGGTAATTTTAAAGTGGTATAAAAACTATCATCAGTAAGTTTCACATATATTCTAACAACTTTCTCATACCATAAAAGTCCTATGAAACATTTTTGGTTCTTATGTTTTAATTTTTACCCTAAAAATATCAAGATGTCACAATATTTTTTCTTACCATTTTGAAGGAAGATTTCTCTAGGCAAATAAAATATTCTTAGTGAATTTTAAAGGCTAATCAAAAAGGAAAGATATTGGTTCTTCATCAAAAGTATTTTTATTCCAAGATAGAAATTAGTAAAAAAAAGTTAAATATGTAAATTATTAATTATGTTGTTATGAAAGTTAACAAAAACAAGCCCCTCTATCTTTAGACTCTATAGTTTAAAGAAACTTTTTCTTATTTCCACTCATCCTCCTGGCTCTTGAGACAACCTTTGGAATTTTTTCCTTCTTTCCTCTCTCTGGAAAAAAAATATATTCCCATACTTCCATCATAAAATCAGATTAAATATAAACCTTTCAGTATTATTAAAAAGGAAAAATAGCCTGAGATGATCTTGCCATTCCTTTTTCACGCCAACTTTATGAATTGTGATAAAAACTGTTCACCCTGTGAAATGCCTTGTCTTTCCAATTGGACAGTTCTCTTTTCCATCTCTCACGTTTTCCTCTGAAATGCAGAAAGGGAGGTGAGAAAAGCAGTAACATTCAAGTCACACCACAGCTGAGGCTTTTCATCCATGAAGGAGTTTTAAAACAAAATCTTCAGCCTAATATTTGTTAAGAGGCATAGTATCATACAGTAATCAATAACTGTAGTATATAATATATACACCACTGTTGTAATAGGTGATGTATAATTGCCGTGCCATCTGCTCGTGGTGCGTGGTGGGAGCCCCAGGTCACAGCGCCTGTTACACGATGTCCATGCAATAACTTCTTGGTAGGGTCTGCAGGAATCGGGAGGGAGCTCCCTCAGAGCTGCTTCCCTTCTCCCTCAGCCCAGGACCCTCTTCCTCTCCTGCCGAGCCCGCTCCTGCCCCATCCCACCTCTCTCCGCTCGCTTCCTTGCAGGAGCACCAGCGCTGCGCGTCCCTGCAGCCCCTGATTTTCGGCCAGGCCGCTTGGAGGGATATATTGTGTTTAAGCATCTTATTATCCAGCCCGAGCGCTTTCGCCGAGCGCAGCTGTTGGAGTCCCCGCTCCGCGGTGTGGGAGCACAGAGCGGCCCCATCCATCATCCCCTGCACTGCCGAGACCTCCNCCCGGGACCGGCCCCGGGCGGGCTCGGCTGCAGCGGGCGGATGGCGGGCGGAGCGGGGAGTGGGGCTGCGCATCTTCCGCGATGTGAGTACCCGGCACGGAGCCCATCCTTCCGCACGGGGCACCTGGAAGGTCTGGGGAGGGGGCACCTGGTTTGTTGTGTTCTGCCTTTTTATCTTGCCTTATTTTTCTATCCATACTTCCTCCACTGCCCNTTTCACGCCAACTTTATGAATTGTGATAAAAACTGTTCACCCTGTGAAATGCCTTGTCTTTCCAATTGGACAGTTCTCTTTTCCATCTCTCACGTTTTCCTCTGAAATGCAGAAAGGGAGGTGAGAAAAGCAGTAACATTCAAGTCACACCACAGCTGAGGCTTTTCATCCATGAAGGAGTTTTAAAACAAAATCTTCAGCCTAATATTTGTTAAGAGGCATAGTATCATATACAGTAATATAATTGCCGTGCCATCTGCTCGTGGTACGTGGTGAGAGCCCCAGGTCACAGCGCCTGTTACACGATGTCCGTGCAATAACTTCTTGGTAGGGTCTGCAGGAATCGGGAGGGAGCTCCCTCAGAGCTGCTTCCCTTCTCCCTCAGCCCAGGACCCTCTTCCTCTCCTGCCGAGCCCGCTCCTGCCCCATCCCACCTCTCTCCGCTCGCTTCCTTGCAGGAGCACCAGCGCTGCGCGTCCCTGCAGCCCCTGATTTTCGGCCAGGCCGCTTGGAGGGATATATTGTGTTTAAGCATCTTATTATCCAGCCCGAGCGCTTTCGCCGAGCGCAGCTGTTGGAGTCCCCGCTCCGCGGTGTGGGAGCACAGAGCGGCCCCATCCATCATCCCCTGCACTGCCGAGACCTCCTCTGCGGTTTGGTGTCTCGGGCTTTCTTGAGAAAGATCTCCCAAAGTGACAGTGCTGAAGGGAAGGCAGCCAAAACGATGGTGCAAACGTGGCCCGACCGTAAGACCCAAGCTTCTTCGATGGAGAGAGAGCAAGCGTCGCCAGAGCACGCTGTAAGGATGCAACAGGGCGTGCGCTCCTCCCGCCCAGCGCGGGGACCGGCAGCAGCGGCGGCCGCCTCGGCCCCTGCCCTTGCCGGGGCGGGTTCCCGGGGCAGGCGGCGCGGGCGGGACTCGGCCCCNTTTTTTTTTTATTGTTTTCTTCTTGTTTTTTCCCTTGAGCTGTTATCTCCTCCCTCGGTGGAAGGGGGTGAAGCCCAGGGGGACGGTGGATCGTCCCCCTCTCCCTTTCGTTTTCCCTTTCACCTTTCCCTTTCCCTTATCCTTTCCTTTCCCCTTTTCCCCTTCCCCTTTTGCATCTAATGGCTGCACGTGTGAGGAGAGCAGGTTAGTGTTTGGGAGTGGCTAGGAGAGGTTCTGGGTGAAAACAGTCACCTTTCCAAATAAGTTGCTTCAAATTTTATCGTTTTTATTGGGACAGGCGCGCTTTTCACCAGAGTTTCCCACCCTATAAAAGTTGGTTTTTTTCAGTAACCATGCAGGTACTTCCCATCCCTTTAGACCCTGATGAATGTGAGGTGCCCAAGGTCAATGTGCAGAGAATCCTGAGCCACTCAGCCCTTTGAGGGTGAGCCCAGGGAGGTGCCCTGATGTGCATCTGGCCATGCAACCCCCCCCCTCCCCCCCTCGAGAGGTGCTGTGCTAGACTGTCACCAAGGGCTCAGTGTCTTGCAAAGTGCAGCTTTAAAATTTTTGGGTTTTTTTTTTTTTTTTTTTTTTTTTTTTTTTTGTCTAAATTTGCACAGCACAGGGTATTTCTTTGTTCCAAGGCAAATCCTGGTAAAAGGCAAACTCCCACACAAAGATCTTAAAGGTATCCCCTGACCTTGGTGAGACCTACAAATCTTGAGACCAACTCTACTATCAAATCTGATCCACCTCAGACCAGCTCTTGAATTGGTGTTATTCCATCACATCAGCTGAAAATGGCATGTCCTGTATTAAAGGATTCTTTATCTAGATGTTTTCTCTAATATGCTCACTTTGACTTCCACAACCTTTCCCCAAATTATTTCAAGCAACCCTCATCTGTTCATCTCCTGGTTTCTCTAGCCTCCACAGGAAATAATTTAAATAAGACTTTTTATTGACTTCTTTTATTTCAAGTGCATATTGAAAATGCAGATTTTTTTTTTGTCTTAGAGATACCACTTGTAAAAGAAATGGGAGAATTACAGTCATACATCACAAAAACAGAAGAGAAATCTAAGTTGCTAGGAAAGAGTTAAAAAACATTAAATGGAGCCAACTCCCCAGTTTAACTCAGCACACTAGTCCTGCTGAATAACTGTTTATTGTTGCTGAGAGGGAAATCTCACCTCCACAGCCCACTTCTGGTTGCTATTCCTGCCCCAGCTCATGTGCAGCAACTGGCACTTCCCACAAGACCACGGTAGGCTCCTTCAGAGAGCTCAGAAGCCACAGAATCCATCACTGTGAGAGTTTTTTGGCAGTATTTTTTTTGTTATCGCCCTCAGTCAGTATGCCAGTGGTTTGCATGTGCAGTGATGGTTGAATTCCAAGTTGAATTCCAAGGTGAGGGCTGGCGTGGAGAGGAGGACTCCATGCACCTGCACTGCTGCATCTCTAGCTTAGTTACCTGCCAGCCACAGCAAAGCTCTGCTGGTATCCCCCTCAGACCTGCTCATGGTGTGTGTATATAATGTGAATAATGTGTGTGTATCTGCCCTGAAGGTTGATGAGGGTCAGAGCACACAGTACAGAGCAGAACTCATCACCTCCCCCGAATCTAAAATAGACCCTGGAACTTTGTATCCCTGCCCTGGACTTCGGGCTCCTGCTGTCCCAGCCCTGGTGGATCTGCAGCACTTTGGTGGTTAGGAACACTTCAGTCCTCATTGGAGTTTCCCCACAGCTCATTACTATACATTGCTATGAAAACAGGGGAAACAGCTCCCAATATCGGTGACAAACCTGCTTGTTCCAGATCAATACAAAACCATGTCAGCCCCAGAGACTTTGGTCACTGGTATTCCTACCAGTATATGGTTTCTTTACATGTTATTAGCAGAAAAGTGGCTAAGTTCAGTCACCTCAGTTCTATTAATTTAAGTCCATGAACTTGAAATTATTTCAGCTTTTAGGCCTTAATTGTGTTTGCTCAACCATCAATTGCCCATGGGACTTCTGCTTTGCTAATCTAGCAATGAACAGGCTTGTGCCACATTGATAGGCAGATTTGTTTCAAAGCTGTAAAGCTAATGCATTTTCAGAAAGGTTATTGGGTATGTGACCACTTACTGAAAATGTTTACACTGTTGTCACCATAAATTATTAGCTTTGGTTAATGACCAGTCTATTTACACTTTCAGTGTCATCTTTCTGTGCCACAGGAAACCAACTATTGGCTTTCAGTAACAAATACTACATTACTGTCCATGACACAGCCCTGTTAAATTCTCCCATATACTTCTAATAGAAACTTCTCTGCTGTATTCATTCACTTTGTGCGATTAAAATACCTTCAAAGAAAACATAATCAAAAACTTTACTAGATTCTTGCTAGACAGCAGGGAAAAAATATAAAAAAAAAGTGGATTGAGCTGATAAATAGGAGTATTGTATAAGCATTTTTACTATGAATTCGTGGACTGTGAGACTTCAGGTAAGCCTTCCACAGCAAGAAAGGACAAAAATTCTTACAAAGGCAATATAAAATGAGAGATCAAAAGAGCCAAGAAATTCCACTGAACTGCTGGTACTCAAAAATGCTACAATAATTTGTGGCATCTATGTTCACTTAAGAAAGTCCTTTAGCAAACAACCACGTGAATGAAGTCATACACATGGCTTCTTTCTTTACCAGCTCAGGTACATTTATCATTCTGTTACTGTCCTGTTTCTGGAAATATCAGAATCACCGTCATAAATTCTATCTGTAGTTCTTATTTCATGGCTATGCAGCTCTGCTTTTTCTGGAACAGATCCATACTCCTCCCATAACTGAAAAGGTCATATGATTTTAGTAGAGGAAGAATAAGGCATAGGGAGGGATTTTTAAGAACTATATGGTTCATAATATTGACAAAAACAACAAAAAATCCTGAGGGGGAAAAAAAAAGCAATTTCATAAAGTTGAGATGCTGCACACTGACCTGTTTGGAAAGGAGAAGTTTCAGGTCTGTCAAAATGTCAAAATGAAATTTTGGTCAGGTTTGCTTTATAGAACTCAATGTGCTCAAAGGAAAACATGTGGATTTCACACAGAACTCATTTGGAAAAAAAAATCCAGCTGAAAGGAAAAATCTTCATTTGTTTAATTTCTTTTGCTATTTAAAAAAAATCAAATTAATTAAATTCTTCTCAAAAAGTAAAATCTTGTCCCTAGCCTGCAAGGGAGGGAGCAAAGAAATATGGTAAACTGGAACTGCCAAACACAGTCTTTCCTAAAAATATTTTTACTTTCATCTCACAGGCAACAGTGGTTGCCTCACATACATGTGAATGCAGCACCTGTATGTCCTTTCTGAATGAGGTATCTTTTATCTCCTTATAAAATGGGGCACCCCATTAGCCTTGCAGTGACCTGCAGTCAAGTGAAATGATATCAGTTGTTGGTGAATGTCACCCAGGGGGCCTCTTGTGACCATGCAGCTGTGACATGTGCCCAATTAGAATTTCCTCCTGCCAGAATTCCCTCCTCTTAGCACAGGAATGGAATTTCAAATGCAGACTACATTGCAGAAATCCAATCACAAACAGTCTGTCAAAATAGATGGGGAAAAAATAAAAGGTAGTAATCTATTGAGAATGCAACCCTTGATCTTACAAGAGTAACCATCTTCCTTCAGCACAAGGAACACTGATGGCTCAACACAGAGCAAAGACAAGTTGCACCACCAAATAACTAGAGAAAATGCCCTGCCTTTGCTGGCATCGTGGTAGGGGTGATTTCTCTTCCCATCCCTCTGGGGAGGAGGACCACTGCCTTTGCCTTTTACCAGGGTCTGTCTATCATCTCCAGCTTTCTATCTCCTCTCCTGCTCTGGAAAAGTGGCATGCTCTGGTGTTTGAGACTGCCCTTGGCACTTTTCAGTGTCCATCCAGTCAAACCTGGAGGGAGTGACTCCTAGCCCTTTCCCCTAGGAGGAGGACCTCTCAGCTGTCTCTCTCCTCCACAAAATTCAAGTTGGTACTTGGTATTATTGGTAATATGCCCTTGTTCCAAACTTAACAGCTCCTGCCCCCAAGCTCTTGGGTACCTCTAAGCCCTAAGGAGGGCAACTCTAATATGACAGGTTTGGAAAAGACAGTTTATATATAGATGCTTTCATTGATTTGCAAATACAAATCAGCTGTTATGAAAAAGCACTGAGTAAAACCTATACCTCAAATATTCTTAAACATCCTTAGAGGAAGATATTTCAAAACACCATTGGTAATATCTGCTATAGAAGCAGACATTTTTGTTAAAAAAAAAGCCTGGACTGTAAGGAACACTGTAAACAATATGCTTCAGGCAGTCAGGAAAGACTGCAAACAAATGCAGGAAAATTTTAAAAACTGACTGAACAAAAGAAGGCTAAATCTCTATAGACTGACAAACCTGAATATCAACCAACCAACCAAGCAGATTTGCAACAGAATCTTATTAATGTCAGAATCACTGTATTTATGTGTGGTTGAATTTTTTTTCTCTAACATTTCAAACAAGCACTCACTGAACGCTTTCTTTCCACCCTAAAAATATAGATCTTTTTTAATGTATTTGAACTAGGATCTGTAAAATGAAAAATAGTCAGATGAGACTAATCTTTGCATTCTGTCCTATTCATTCATTCAGTACCCTTGATGTCCATGATACAGAGCAGGGACACCAGGCTTTTAAATGTAGGATTCTGAAACTGTATAAAATACTGTGATAATACATGCAGTACATTGATTCCAATACTCTGGGGATTTCAGCCCAGCTCTAGAACCGTGCAAACATTAGCCCAACCAAAACTGTGGGTCATACATAAAGGATTCCTTAAAATAAGGCAAATGCAGCAGTAGCACCCTGTCCCTTTCACTGGTGTCAGTGACCAAAGGTTGATTTACAGATCATAGGCTTTTGAGTAACCTAACAAGATTTCCAGGAAATAACCAAAACTCCTCTGAACTGCACCTGTATGATCATAAGGAGGAAATCTTGCAATGCCTACTTGCAGAGATCAGAATAGATGTTTTCCTATTCATTATTTATTGACAGTGCCATTCCAGAAGAAACACTGACTTTGCAGGAGAGTCTTCTACCATCTGTGTTGGCTCGTGTCTGTAGGTGAGCCCTGGAAGGTTGAAAGCTGCCTCACTGCAGCAGTCCTCAGACTGTGACTTCCCAGTGGCTCTGGCTTGTTTACCAGAGTGCTAGTTTATACCATGCCCGAGGATTAAGGCAATATGCCTCTGAGAGGCAGAGAAAGCACTTTGGGAAAGGGATCTTTTGAATCTTCCCTAAAGTGAACTGTCAGAGTTGGCCTGCAGGCTCTCAAGATTGCCACTTAATGGGTTAAACTTTTTTCCGAGAAAAATTTTGGAGTTATACCAAAGCAAAGAATGCCAAGTCCTTGATTTCAGCATTTTTTACCTAGGCCAGTGACTCCTAACCTGGGGCTATAACATCCTGACATCTCATGAGGTCTTCAGCTAGCCCAGAGACTGCCCCAGAAGCTCTGCTCAGTGGCGGCTGCATCAATGCAGGAGCTCTCCCCTCTGCACAGACTGGCCAGAGAGGTCACAGTGTGACAGGGTGACCCATCTCCTGTGTGACCTTCCTGGAGAAAAATAGCAATGTGCAGGAATCCCTTGGGGAAGCTCTACGCATCATGATACCCAGAGGAGCCAGGACTGAGTGGCCCAAGGTGGCCATGTTTGAGCTACAGATTTACTGAATGACTTTGCAGAGCACATTTTCTAAACAGAAGCCAGAGGACAGAAATTCTCTGAACTGCAGCATCCCTGATTTAAGCTCCCAAGTTACTCAGTGAATGGATTAGTAAGGCAAAACCCTTGCAGTACCTCCCATGAACTCCCACCACACTGCTGTTTGCTTCCTGACCATCTGGATTCACTGCAGACATTACCCTGCATCCTGTTTCAGAGCCCAGGCTCACCCTGGGGTGGGATTACCTATCCCACTCCCTGGGTCCTTGAAATGCTGCAGGGCTGGACTCTGTGCTCCAGATTCCCAAAAATATTTCTGTAGAAATAACCTAAACCCTCTCCCTGTTGGCCTTGGAATCACTTGGTTACTTGCGTGAAGCTTTTCCAGCATAACAGATGGAATAATGGCTAAAAATCCTTATTTCTGATTATATCAACACACAATACAGATCAAAGTCAATAAAGCCTATGTGCTTTTTCTGATGCAGTCCCTTATGACTGAGACCTAGTGGATATTATTAGCATGCTTGCCTTGGCACACTGATATTTGTTATTTTGGTAGATCTTCCTTGGTCTGATTCCAGCCTGTGTGCCATGTGCCAATAAATCCCGTGGGTTTAATCTTTTTGCATCTGGTTCAGTCCATCTATGTCTGTTGTGATGTGCCCCCCCCCACCTCGTTTTTCTTTGTGTGTTTTCTCTGTGTGTCGGGCAATATCTTACATCACTCAAGTAATCTGATCCAAACCTTTTACAGCAAGTGTGGACTGTCAGTTCCTTCCAAAGGACAAGTCCCCCAGCAGGTCCCCAGGAGCAGGTGAGCTGGGAGGAGGACCCATGTTCTCACTGCCTTTGCTTTAGGTTCTAAAAAGGCAGGTGGATTAAAAAATCCATAAAGGGCTGTCACAATACCCATAACAGATTTAAAAACTGAGCTCCCAGTCAAGAATTGTGAGGGCCTGAATGTATCTGGTTTTGGCCCTTGGCTTTTCCACAGCAGAAGTGACTGCTTCATTTTGAGCACTGTCATTTCCTAGTCCCTGTTGTACTTTCATGGTGAATAAATACTTTCTGCCACAGGGAGATTTTCCATTTATTAATTTCACTTGTTGTTATCTCTTCCTTTGCTATTTGTTGGCCTACAAGGGCAGAAGTCTGTCCTTATAGAACCCCAGACCCCACACAACCTCACTGCCCCGGTAGTGTGTATGCTGCTTGCCTGGGCCAAGACAGCTCTGAGGACTTGACTATCATGTCCTTCTAAGGTAAACCCCAGGATGAGCTTTAGCCAAGTGTGGTTCTTCCCCTCTGATTGCCAAAAACTCTTACATGTGGCTCTTCCAAGTGCCATAAGCCCTAGGGCTGCCCTTCAGCCATGTAAGCTCCATCTGATGTGGCTCCTGCTATGAAAAGACTGCTTTTTAACTGCTTGGGAATGGCTCACAATCCTCATAGGATGCCCAAAATAGGGGGCAGTGGATGTAGTTTAGTTGTCCTCCAGCATCTGCTGGCACCTCTGTGAGACACCCTTCTCTACATCACTGTAACTTCCTTCACTGGCTGTAGTCTCACCATCTGCCATTGTCTTTGTGCACAGACTCCAAATACATCTGTGCCCTTTTCCATTATTCGCTCTATACCTTTTGACTTGTTGAAATCACCTTTCAGCTCAGAGTGGGTGTGACTTTCCTCTGTCAGATATGCTGTTCTCTACTGAAGTCATCAGCTATCCAAAGCATATTCTGGAGAATATACTAGTATTTCTGCAGCAAAATGGCTGGGAGACATCCCTTGGGCATATTTTACACAGAAAAACATCTATTCAATAGACAGGTGAGTTTTACTGAAATAAATGTGAGAATGCAATTGT
Source organism: Bombycilla garrulus (assembly GCA_013400315.1). NCBI lineage: Eukaryota > Metazoa > Chordata > Aves > Passeriformes > Bombycillidae > Bombycilla > Bombycilla garrulus. The sequence goes on along the minus strand of VXBU01003160.1, from coordinate 785,350 downwards.
AACCTGAAGGAAAGCTCCTGTAAACCACTGTGTGAATCTATTTCTAAATTTGCAAGTGCAACGTGGGGAGATTCATTGTATTGTTTATATTTTCATTTTATTTATTTGTCTGCCAATTGGGAGATAAAGGAGAACAGGCTTGTTTATAAAGAAGCCCTTCTTTTGAACAGTGTCAGAGAATACAGACAAAAGCAAGCAAGTCTTGCTAAAGAGCTTCTTAAATAACATTGCCAAGGCAAATACAGCTGAAGGTTGCTTTCCCTGATGGCTGCATAGTTTCAGAGAAGTTTGCCTTCATTACTCATCATTCCCCTGTCACTTTGCCAGTGGCAAGGGTTGAAGGATCTCTAATAGAGGCTTCTGCTCAGCTACTCTGTAGCACTTAAACCAGATAGTGCTTATCTGGGCACTCCAAGGGCAATGAGGTGTGCCCAGGGCAGTGGTGCTGAGGACACATGACATAGCCTTTAAAATAAAACCTATTCTTGACACTTGGGGGAGAAAAAGAAAAAAACAAACACTGTCTAGGAATTGCATCTTCAGTTTAACAGCACAGGGAGCACTTATTCAGTGTTGGGCCTGAGCTTCATCTGAGCACTGAGGAAGCACAAGGATGGCCACCGGCAGTGGAGCCGTCAACACTGCTACGGCAAAACACACTCATACAAAAATCAGAAAAATGCCCTGGATAATCAGAGATGTATTAGTAAAAGTAACTGTATGAAGTCTGTAAGTACCAAACCAGTTCAAATGTCCTTGTGTTTTGCCAGAAACAATCTCAGTGATTTGTCTCTCAATGTCAATAACATTTAGATTGTTATTAAGAATAAACAGTAATGAACCAAAAGGCAATGTCTGCTCTTGGATGACAAAAATTTAAAGAAAATAGCTAAAGGACCCAATATGTTGGTGAATCAGTGATTTTCTGGATTGAGATAAAGCCAATTATCCTGAAGGGCTGAAATAGACTTATTATTTTGTGTCATACCCCAGGCTGTTCTATGGGTAAGCTCATATGTTTATCTCAGGAAAATTGCCAAAAGTCACTAGTTTCTTGAGTGTGTATGTAAGTTGCCTTCCCAGCAAAGGATAAAGCTGCAGAGATGGTTTGATTAAGCAATTGATTGTATCTGTAAGAGCCAAAGGAAGCATAGCTGTGAGAACACTCGGCTCAACACACTCAATATTTGATATTCCTTCTCTGTAACCAGAGCTAAGTGGCAAATGTATTTAGATTCTCAGCTAGGTAATCACTGCAGTTTTGTGTCATCTTGATTTTTGGCTCTTGAAGATCTTGACATTTTATTTTGATTGTAATGATGATCATCTCCAGCTACAATCTGTCTTTTCATATCAAACATTTCAAAATGGTTTTGTTGAAGCAGACGTTTAATTTGTACAATCTTGAAACTTCTTCAAGATATCTGAAACCTTATATTTCTGTCAAAGAAATTTTGAAATAATAGCAAAAGAAGAAAGAATAGTAAAAGAAGAAGGAAACTTCTCAGCTCTGCTCTTCAAATCTGCCTGCTGTAGTACAGTATGTAGTCACAGGAATTAGATACTGCCTTTATAATAGATTCTTCACCACTATAAAATTGAGTCACAATACATTGTAGATTAGTCTGATGCTTAGAACGTCTTAGTCTTATCCTCTACAGTTCTTTGGTGCCCTATGAGGGATTCAGTATGTTACTGAAGGAAAAAAAGAAACATGTGAACTTACATTTAGTGCTACCTAAAAAAGAGTTAAGAGTGTTAGGCTATAAAAATACCCTTTATGCTTCATGCAATGGCTCAATCAATTTAGATAAATTTTCACTTAAGTACAATTGAATCTTTCAAATTTCTTCTAAATAACAGGAAAAGGTGAATATTTATTTGACTTTTGTTTGCTGATTATCATGCTTGCATTTAAAATGTAAAGTTTCTAACATTTAAGCTGAAGACCTAGAGGCTTTTAATACTTTCCTCTTTTACTGCATGAAGTAAACAAGAAAACACATGAATGAAATTAAGTCAATTTCCATTTCTTCATTGTTTCAGATGATGGAAAACTGTCCTTTAATGAATTCAGAGCTTACTTTGCTGACGGAGTTCTGGGTGAAGAGGAACTGCATGAACTTTTTCTCACCATTGATACACAGAATACGGAGTAAGTGCCCTCTTCTTACAATTCTAGTGCCACTTTCTGTACCTGAGAATGAAAACAGACCTCAGGCTGATTTTAGGAAACAAGTTTATGTAGAAAGCTGCTTGAGGGAAGCCGGGCTGTGGCGTATGGCTATAAACTGTATAAGTGAAGTGTTTTGAAAACGTATTGAAATATTTGCATATTCCAATAGATGTGATTTGAGTACTGAGAGCACAGGGTGGAAGTTGGATGCTTTCTGTATTCTCCCACCATGGAAAGAAAAGGAGCTGAGGCCTCCTTCAGGCTTAAATAGGAATTCCTCAATTCTCAATTCCACTGAGTCATACTGAGATGAATACATGGAGCAGATGTTGAGGAGGAAATAAAATAAATGAAGCAATTCTATATAGAAAAGAATTGAAAAAGCCATCCTGTCTGGTGGCATGGTACTTCTGCTGGTGCTGTCCCTTGGGATATTCCCATTATGGTTGGGTTTAACAAGGCCACAGGGAAATAAGCTGACAGGAACTTCACGAACTTCAGCAAGGAGAAGTGCAAAGTCCTGCTTCTGAGGAGGAACAAGCCCCAGCTTTTGTGGGAAATGGAATCAAATTAAATGTAGTTTTGTAGTAGAATTCACAAGATTTAGGAGTTACTGCCAAAAGAATGTCCTGAAGTAAACAGAAGCAATGGTACTCAATCTATTGGACTTGTGGGGAATAAAAAATACTACAGGCTTTATAAGGTGATTAGGGATGGAATGATGGAGATGGGGAGGGGGAGTCACCACCCTTGAGGTATTTGGGGATTTGGCAGTGTTGGGTTAGCAGTTGGACTCAATTGTTTAAGAAGTCTGTTCTAACCCAAACAATTCTATGATTCTATGGCTCTATGCACCAATATATGCTGGGGCCCACTCAGCCGGAAAGCAGCTTGGCAGAAAAGAGTATTGGGTGAACACCAAGTTGAACATGAGCTAACAATGTGCCCTTATGGCCAAAAGGTCAATGAATGACCCAGAGTCAAAAACTCATTTCAGAGCCAGACTCATCCGTACAGCTTTGGATTTCCTCATATGTACCACATACCTGTATAACTGGTTTTATTTTACCATAATTCCATTTGTCTGCAAGCATCCTGATAAGGGCAGGAATTCTTGACATTAAACAAGATTTCTAAGAAAAAATACAGATATTCTACATCCGTTTTCCTTCTTTTTTATTTGTAAAGCTTTTAAAATTAATTAATTAATTATCATTATTACTATTATTGTTGTTGTTATTAGTAGTAGCAGTAGTAATAGACCATTTTCTCTTTAACAGAGAATTATAAATCTGAAAAATATGTCGAAAAGTGAGGTAACACTATGTTCTTCTTCCTGGTAGATAGGTACACCTGAAGAATCGGTGCAATTGTTGAATGCTGCTGCTATTAACTGAAAATAGGTAATTAAACTGTCATAGCAGCCATCAGAGAGAGATCATTCTCAGTGTCCAGAAAAAATCTGGGCACAAAAGTCACAGAATACATACTGTGAAGGGTTCAGTTTTCATGTATTTCAGGGAATGGAGCAGGTGGAAGATTACACAAGCTACTAAACTCCTGTTTTGAACCAGAAGAAAGGGTGCTCTGTATTGATGCATTAACATTTTTTATCGGAGGAGAACCTAGATATGGGTAAAAAAACGTACTTGAAACTTGGATTTAAAGCAGCAACAAGAAGCTTTCTGAGTGTTTTTTCATGGAGTCTTTACCTGATAAAAGCCTTTAGGGTGACTTTGCAGTTGAAAGGTATTCTACCAGGCTTGATACTTAACAGAGGCAAATACATTTTAAAGGCTTTCCCTTACCCCTTTGTAAGCTTTTGAGAAACCTGTCAGCAAGATGTCACAGGCCAAATATCAGATGGATATAGCAAAGAGAGACAGCTTGGCCAGCATAATATAACTTCCTTGTTAGCATAGCTTTCAAAAAAAAAAAATTATATGGAGCAGATATAATGCAGCAAAAACTTTATTCACTGGCATTTCCTGGAAAGGGTAGGCTGTGTAAAATGTCTCAAATTAACGAGCTAGCTAAGAAAAGTAGCAAAATGTTCATTGAACCTTGGGAAGTGTTTTAATGTAAGCATCAGGAGAATCATGTACATATCAAACAGTCTCCAAATAATCTATTTTTAGATGTTTTCACTTCCAAATTATCCAAGGGAATGAAATGGAAATGATGCAACTCAGAAGTAGTTTATCGCTGGTTTTCAGTAAGGGAAGGAAAGAATTCTGCTCAGTTTTGTAGCTAGTGGGTGGAGATTTGCAGATTATTTTGGCTCTCTTATCCAATTAAAATGCAGACACTGTCAAACTATAGGCAAATCATTTATCTTCTCTCTGCTTCACTTCACTATTTACAAATTGCAGACTGTAGCTCCCTATCCCAGAGATCTTTTGTAAGTGTTGAGATTATGCAGTGATTTACACTACACGTAAATGCCTAGGACAGATGTCTAGGGAAGCATGTCACAATCCCTTAGTTCATTTCTTGGAGTATCTCAAGATTTTGTAGCCAGCTTGTCACAAGAGCAGACTTTGGGTTGTTTCCACCTGCATTAAATCCTCTAGCTCTGCCAGCATTCAAAACCTCACTGTCTGTGTGCACAAGTCTTTGTACTTTAAAGCCTGAAGATGAAAAAGGAGATCTAGCCTTGGGGTGATAGCCACGGACCACAAACTCAGGCAATTTGAATTCCCTTCTCAACTATGCTGCAGCACTTTTTCAATAAAATATTCAAAGCATGAAAGACTAACACTGGCTTAACACTTCTAAGGGAAGCAGGTATTAAACCCCACTATTACGCAGGCTCTAATGTCAGTCTTGTTGAAGTGAGATTTAGATTATTAACTTTTTTAAAAGACCAATCCAAGCTAATGTAACATCCTTGTCACAAAGCAGATAGACTGTGGAAGACTGCTGAAATGAGTAATTATCATTTCCAGTGTGATAGCAGGGAATATAACAGAGGGTTTAATTCCCAGTAATTCAGGTTGTGTCTGCCTGACTGACTAGGATGTCTGTACTTTGGTATTTGAAGCAGTCCTGTGTTCTCTCTTTACAAAGTAAAAGAAAAGTCAATTAGTCCATAATCAGCAGGAAAAAAATCAGATGAGTAAGTTACTGCTGCATAAAGTTTCCAAGACATAGGCTGAATAGGAGTTTAATTGTACATTTAATTCAAATGTACAATCCTTCTAGACCCTAAAGTACAGGTTCTTCATTCAGGGCAGATAATTGCTTTTACTGAAAATTTGCATTAGCTACGGGTATTTCCTCAGTACGTAACTTGGACATATATTTTGCAGTTTATGAATGTACATTCATGTGTACTATTTTTTCTTTATATTTTTAAAATATCCACCTTACCTTTTTATAATATTTGAAATATTAAATAAATACCAGTAAAGTCACAGTGTACAATTTGATTGCCTAAATTTTTTAACTTCCCTTCCCTTTGGATACAACCAGAAACAAATGCATAAGACAACCAAATTATGTGAAGTAGTGTATCCATGAAAAAAGGAATTTATTTTTCCATCACTTAATAATGCTGTGGTATTTTACCTTTCTTGAAGGTAGGCTTGGATTAGGCCATACAATGAGCATTCCTGACATGTAAGTAGTACAAGGTGACTGCTTTAGGGGGTAGCAGTTAACCATTCTTCTGTAAGTGCAGTTTCCAGTATTGTCATTGCTTCAGACTGAAGGTGAAAACCAATTAGGCATTTGACTGCCACTGAGAGTCATTTCTATTTGTGCTTTCCAGGATCTCATGAAGCCCATGGGCAATCATTACCATTAAATGGTATAGAGAAGCAGTTATGGAGGGCCCACACTCAGGTGCCCTCACTGTGCCAGTAGAAGGAAAGGCTTTGCATTGATGCAGAATTGATCAGGTCTAGGCTGTTGCAGCCACATTGCCAGGCTTGTTTCCTATCGTGCATTTTCTTCTCCTGCAAAGTAGTGTCTTTTATCTAAAGACCCCCATAGATTTATAGGGATCCAGCTGAAGCAGCAGATCCCACACAATTTCAGGGTCTACTGGGAGTCAAACACTCTCACAGACACAGTCCTCCAGCCCAGGGCACTGAGACCCCCTTGGTCCATCATCTGTGTTGAAGAGAGGCAAAGAATGCATTCAACAACTCTGCCCTGTCCTTGTCCCTGTTTGTGAGGTGCCCATCCTCATCCTGTAACAGCAGATGTTATTTCTATGCTGCCTTTTGCCATTAATATATTTAAAATAACTTTTATTGTCCCCCACATTTCTGGGCAGCATCAACTCCAGTTGATCTTTGGCTGTATGAACTTTCTCCCTACACTGGCCAGCTGCAGCTCTGTATTCTTCCCAAGTCACCTGGCCTTGCTTACACCGGGCACATACATTCCTTTTCCAAAAGAAGATACCTGCTTAGCAAAGCTGACCTTCTGCCTTGTTCTGCTTGATTTCTGACATTTTGGAATTGCCTGCTCCTGTGCATTTCCAAAGTAAACATTTTATTTCATCTAAGAAAAAATAATTTAATCTCAGGGGTTTGTGTTTTTTTGAATCATTTTGTGACAAAACCAGAAACTGAAACATTATCCCCTCCTATGAGGTGAAAACTCTGAAATTTGCTCTCTGTGGCAAAGGAGTCATTGTGATGCTGCATCTCATTTCCTCATTTAGGTTTGTGTCATTCAGACTCTGCAAAAAATCATAGCTCTGCAGCCCTTGTACAGTGCTCTACAAATTTTAGAATACACCACAAGTTTTAATGGCATTATTTAGCCTCTTTTAGCAACACAAAAACTATTATAGCTGGGATGATTAAGGTGACTTGTCATCAATGTAGTCATCATATCCCTATGAATCACTGCTGAATGCAAAAGACTAGAGAGTTGTTTTTTTAGATGAATTCTTAGTCAGGAAAAAACCCCTTTATTCTCTCCTTCAGTCTGGCCACAGGCAGAGCAGGAAATGATGATTCTGAAGTTATCACTTAGCCTGGGGCTAAGCAAACTAGGCAATTATTTAGTGAAGCAAGATGTGGGATAGTAAAAGAGCTGTGACCCCTCTGCCCATGTCAGAGCCCAAAGAGCCAAGCTGGCTGCTGCCTTTGGGAGCCCAGAGGGTGCACAGTCCAGATGGATCTGGGGTTGAGGAGCAGCAGGGTCCTTGGGGCCGCAGCAAGTTTGTCTCACCAGGGACAGAAGCTTTGTCCCACTTCTGCCCCCTCTTCCTCCTCTCCCATTTCCGTCACCAACCCCTGAGCTTCTTGCAGCACTGCATCCTACTGGAAGCAGTTCTGCCTGCACTGGTAAGAAACCTCGAACAAATCTGAACAAAAGGTGTTTGCTGTTGCAAAGGAGCTGTGAGGCAGAAAATCCTTAAAATGGAAGTGCGCACATAAGACTCTTTTGCAAAACACCCTCAGTAGTGTTGGAGCAGTTACCTCATTTTGCTGACTTTAAGTGAGACGGTACACAGGCTTTCTTGTTGCAAAGACCTTACAGCTTTTTGGCTGAGATTGTCCATGGGTGCCTATTCAGTTACCCTTACATAGTTTAAGTAACACTTCATTCCTTTCACAAATTATATGCTTCTACTTAACAATAGGCGATACTAGCTTCAAATTTCATCCCTAAAACCAAATTTAGCAAAAAGACATGCAAATGGGACTGAAAAGATAGTTAGTTCAAGCTTTTGAAATAAATCCTTCTCATATCTGAGAACGAAAAGAGATCTGAAAAAGAAAGTGTTATCCTTCTCCAGCTGTAATTCATGGCAATGATCTTCCTAAATTAAATTGGTTCATAAGGTCTTTCATATAGTATGGGATCCTTCAAAATAGTAACTGCTTTATATTTCAGACTCCATACTCTGTGAGATACTGCCTCTTCTTGTGGTCCAGGGAAAATACGTAGATCTTCGGCTGGTTCCTCTGCCTGGAGGTGCCTTTTGTGTCATAGAACAGTGTGTGTCAGGTCAGTGGATGGATCCATGGACCCACAGCAGTGGATGAGTGGAATAGCTTCAGCCTTCTCTGCTTCCTGGCTGCCCCCAGTCCAGAGCTGACTGTAGTGGGCAGAACAAGAGCACGGCTGCTTTGCAATTCTACATTTTGGACCACTTCCAGAAGTACCACGAATAAGCACTTTTGCCACAGTTCATTCAAGTGAATTTGCTTATTTTTCTGTCACTGACCAATAGATATGATCAACTTTTCAGCGATCAGGACTGCTCAATGTAATAGCCCCTTAAAAATAGCTCACGTTTTTAGGTAGAGAACATTTTAGACATGGACAGGTAGAAGGACTGCATCTAGTAGTCAGAAAGCAATTTGAGAATTATCATTCTGACATGATGTGAATGCACTTGCCTCCCCCTAAGCATTGGTTGCTTATCATGAGGGGAGGGCTGGTGCCTGGATATGAGTCATCCAGCAAATATTGTTAATAACATGTTCAGCATTGCCAGATTATGGGTCTAAGCAGCAGCATGCTTGGCATATGTACCCACTGAAATGAGGAAGAGGTGCCTGCTGTAAACCTGAGTACTGAGTTACAGAAACAGCCCTCTGGTGTGTACCTCCCTCCTGTACTATTAAGCGCTTTCCAAACTTCTTTAATTACTTCTGTAGCATCTTGCAAGGAGGTCAAAATTGTTTGTATGCAGCAGAAGAATTCCTAGGTTTGTTCACAACTGGTTTTGAAGCAGCATGTCATTATTTCTGAGAGAACGAAATAATCACTGACACAAAATTATAGCTTCCCTGCCTAAAGCAGCATCCCCTTCAAACAGGATGCCAAGAACAATGAAGTCTCCAAGGGTATTTATAACAGAAGGAAATACTGAGTATGCTAGACAGAAATCCATGTTCTTCATGCCTTTTCTGGGTTTTCTTTGCAGGCTGTACAAAATGCTCTGTATAATATTTTCTGGTTATTCAGGTGTCCAATTCTAACTGAAAATGAATTCAGCACCTGAATACTTTTCCATTTTTCACTGGTAGTCCATTTGCAGCTGTGCCACTCCTGTCAATAGTACAAAACGCCTATTGAAAACAGGGATGCTGAAAGCCTCTGAGCCACTCCCTATGTCACTAACATGGTGCTGAGGATGTTGCAAAAGAACATGGACCAGAATGGATTTAAATATAAAATTTGAAAAGAGAGCATGAATTTGACTGGTCAACAATGTGAAAGGCTGTTTTAAACACAGTTATTAAGCTGTGCATTACGAAATGCAGAAGTGCCTTTTAGATTAAGTCATTAGAGCAGATGATGTGAAGGAGCAGAAAATGCAGGGACAATGAAAAAAGAGAATGCATTATAACAGCAACTCCTGTCATTTAACCACATCATATCCTGTCAAGGCTCTTTGACTCAGGCTATTTTCCAGTTTTCAGAGTTTCAGTTTTAAGAGGTGAACATCTGGATGTTTCAAAATCGACTGCTGAACTGCAGAAGTGTTGGTCTGACACATTTGACCACAGATACTGTAGTGATCTGTGGTAAACAGCCCTAAGGAGCTGCAGACACTTTTCCCTATCAGATAGTTTTACCTAAGAGCTCAGTTTCACAGCTTCAGCACCTGTTACTACAGACTGTGGATTCCTTTACACCTGCCACCAAGGTCATTGGAGAAATCAGGTGCAAGTCTCATTTGCAGCCATCTAACTTGGCCTGTTGAATGCAGATAACATCATCTTCAATTAATAGATGTTGTGTGAAAGTCTCATTTACATTATCAATTAAAAGTGTTCAGAAGTTTTTATAGCCCTGAGTATGCAAGTTTGCGATAATCCAGGGTCCTGCAATTTCTATCAGTTTATCTCCCTTGTGAAATAAAAGCCAGATGTATGGAAGTTAGCAGTAGAGAAAGTGATTTTAATATAGTACTGTGTCATCATTTTATTAAAAGGTTGATTAAAAATACTCATTAAAAAGATAAGTGAAAAAATACTAAGTGCAATCAGCCGTTCAATATTCACCCCTCAGCAAGATTGAAAGAGGACATTCAGGCTTTTAAGTTTTTTTAATAATCAGCTTCTTTTCCTCCTTGGAAGAAAGGCAATATGCTAACTTTCATCAATGAGCTGTAGGTCAAATATTTTTTTTTTAACTATTAAGGCCTTGCTCATGAGAGAAAATTTCACTTCAAAGTTGATCAAGATTAAATCTGCTTCAAGCAAACAGGTTTGAATTGAATAGAATACTTCCCTGCATTTATATATTTATATCATGATGGCATGGGAATATGGCAGTATATCTATACTAATCACTAATTTTGCCAAAGTTAGTAGTGGTGAAATAGTCTTGCATGGCCAGAGAGTCATAGGAATTATGTGTGCCCATGGGCTAAGTCTGGTTTTATCCTCCTTCTGTAAGGCTATCCCATAGAACACTATTGCACAGCAAGGATTGCAAACAGGAGAAAGTTTTGGGTTTTAATTTCTTTAGCATGGAAGGCTAAGATCTCTGAGCCTTGCTGTCCAGCGTGACAGCCACAGAAGAGAGTACAGGCAGAAAGGTGGAGAAAAAAACCCCAAACCAAACATTTCTGAAGTTTAGATGGATTTCTGCAAGGACTGGGGCCAAACGTGTAAGGCCTGAGGAACAGCAACTGCATCATGAAGCACTAAGGCTGAATTTCAGGGTGAGCTTGCAGTGAGGAAGGTGCCAGTGGGAATGTGCTCAGGAAGGGAAGCTGCACCTGCAGCCAGCTTCAGAAAGGCTGCAGCCTTCTGCCCTAAGGCAGCAGAGCAAGGCCAGCAAGAGCCAGGCACTTGCACCTCCTGCTGCAGCCCAAGCAGGGGGCTTCATATCCCTGGCTAAAATTTGAGTTGCACTATTTACCAGTACAACAAGAAAACTTTACTAACCTCACTAACCTTCTATACTCTTATCTTTCCAGCAATCTTGACACAGAAGAGCTCTGTGGTAAATTCTTTTTTGGGAAAGAACATAATCTATGCCTGCAGCAGCCCTGTGCAAATAAACATATCATATGATTTTTTTTTTTCTGTTTAATCTTTGCAGCTCAAACAGAAAATAATTTCCACTCAGAGAACATCTGGAAAAATGCAGATAGCTTATAATCTTTTCAGACTCTGTCATCCCCTATGTGCAGAATTTACTTTGAAAATATTTTTCCTAATCAGTACTTCACACTCTCTGAGATTCAAGATCTGTTCTGACATAAAGATAGATAGATAGATAGATAGATAGATAGATAGATAGATAGATAGATAGATAGATAGATAGAAGATAGATGACTTGTGTTTTATTTCCCTTTGGTGTGAGATATTTTTTCTAATTAGTTTCTCACTTTAACGCTTGTCATATACCCCACTAAAAGAAAATTCATTATTTTCCTCCTATCTGAGCCAGGGAGAACTGCAAGTTTGACAAGTTCTATGATCCTTTGTCACAATAAAACTCCTGCAAGGCCTAGATTTTGGCCCAGTTACCCATTTTTGTACCTCAGTCTGAGCAGTGAGTCATTTCCCCAACACCTTGCTTGTTTTCCGGCTTATTTTACAGCACCTGATTTAGGAGCGCTTCTTGCAGCAGAAAACAATTTACAAATGTTTTTGCAGGTTCTCCCACAAATGTCAGGAAAAAAAAAAAAACTTTCTCATCAACACCAGCCAATTTCTGAGGGAAAGATGGTTACCTGATAAGTTTTTCGATGGTCAGCAAAGTTGAAGACCTTTGAAAGCTGAACATATTGTCAAGTTCAATACCAGCTCGTTTTCTCACAGCTGGGTGACATTGCCAAGAACCCACTAAAAGACACCTCACCCTATGGCCTATAAATATGTGACAAGAGACTCATCTGAAGTGAACTGGGCTGTGACAACTTCTGCTGGTTGAGCATCTGGCCAAAACTGTGTAAACCTGGCTGAGAAAGAGAGGTGGTTTTGTTCCACAAGGGATTTACTGCAGTTGATGCTGCACTGGAGGCATACAGCCTTGCTGGGCTGGGGGTGTCTCTGACTCTGTTTGCTCTCTTTTAATTAAATACAGGCTGCTTCAAATGCCTTTAAAATCTTTCAAATGTTGCTACTGGGGTGTTTCTCATCCATGAACCTGGTACTGAATTTACTCAATCCATATTTAAGCTTGTGATTATACAGCTCTTTCTGAATTATGTTAGTTCATCTCAGAAATGAAGCTAAAAACCATCCAGTGTACTATTTCATAATATGTTTTCATTCTAAATAACTTCATTCCACCTCTCAGCAATACCAGGTCATGTCACAGTGTTCCTGGTAACTTATGTTTTCATGAGTCCCCTGAGAAGCTCATATTGACCTCTTAAATGCCCTGAAGGGTTGCTATTTATTATTTCGAAAAGCTCTTATTCTGATCTTGTTCTTCCTGTGTGCCATTTAGATGTTGATTTTTGTGCTCTTCCAGGTGATATGGTATCTAAATGCCTTGTCTAACACAGTCTCTGAGCTTTTGCATAACTTTGTTTATTTATTTTTCACACTGCTTCCTTCCTGTGCTTCCCTCTATTGTATTTCACCACATCAACCAAACGGGAACTCGGGTCATGATTTCCCAGGTTTGCTTCCTCCTCTTGCTCTAATCCCTCTGATTTTACATCAGCTCTTTCTGTTAAGAAGTCCTTTGCTTTGAGAAGCTACACAAAGACAATTTGTTATTTCCATAAATTTCATTAAAATGGATTTTGCATGCTTTATATTTGTTGAAAGTATCACAGAACCTGGGACTAGAAGCTTATCTGGCCAACTCATGGTCTCTTCATTTCTCAGAGAAACAGCTGCTCTCAACCAACTCTGCCTCACAAGAGCTCCCACTTCATATTATCTCCTCTAAGGGCTTTACCAGAATTATTCATTTTTGTATCAATATAATCAAATTTACTACATACATACAAAAACTTCATTTGCTGGTAGTAATTGTAGACTATTAGACTGAAAATGCAGTTTACAAAGAAGATATGGATATTTTGAAAGTAAGTTTGCTTCAGCTATCAAATTGATATTTACATTTTTCGTGAATTTGACAGCTCATTCATTGAAAGAAAATATTTTGAAGTACTGATTTTGGTATTTTTAAATACGCCAGGAATGCTTTTACAGAGAAAGAGTACAAAATCTAAAAAGAAAATTATCCTATTCATTGTAACTCCTTTTCATTTTGTATTTAGATATTCAATAATGCCATAACTTAATTCAGACTTGATAAAGCTGATATTTAATGAAATATTCATTTGTCAGGCCACTTGTGGGTGATGTGGGGATTTGTCTTCTTTCAGATTATTTTTCAAGGCACTTAGGAGAGTATGAAAATGTTCTATGTGTCCTGAAACATTTAAACATAACCATACTGAAGGCGATGGAAAGTAAGTAAAAACTGAAATTTTCTTTACGTTGTATATTTTGTTTGTTTGGAGTACTTCTGGTAGTTTTCTTATCTGAATTTATTAATTCATATTTAAGTTCTTCCAAATATACATATTTGTAGCAAAATCCAGTAAGAAAAGGCTTGTCAAAATGGTGGTTTACAAAATCTTTAAAGTCCTGTCTGCAAACTATGACAGTTTGGATATAGCCAAATTCATCTTTGTGAATGGTCTGAAGAATGTTCTTGGCATTGTTGTAGGAGGAGGGTTCTATGATCCCTGCCGAATGTGGGTAAGTATCAGCACCAACATGTGGAACTAGCTGAAACCTCCTGATCAAGAACAAGTTTTCATTTCCCTTTGATGCATTTTAAACAAAAGCAGTGGTCACAGAGCCTGCCAGGTGGAGGTGTTAGGGCTGTTGCCCACCAGCACAGCAAGGGAACCTTTACCCTGTAGGGAGGGAGGGGATGTTTCTCAGGGGAAAGGTTGGTTTCTCCACCCACACATCTGACCTGGAATGTGACCGCGCTGCAGGACAGCCGATCCACCTGGCACTCAGTTCTTTATGGCTGTTCCTGCTCCTGTGCTCAGACCACATCCCAGCTGTCTGTCTGACCAAAAGTGCCTCAGTGCATTGGGTGATTTGCTCCTCTTCCCTGGCTGAACAGTTAAATATCCCGTGCAAGGTGGAACAGCTTCAAAAGGTGAGGGGAAGAACAAACTAGGGAAGTGAGCCCAGATCCTCCAAACCCAGCCACAGATCCACACCAGGTTAGTCATTAGAACCAGAAATTTCAGCCAAGATTATTCATTGAGATCCCATGGGGTCAAAAATCCTGGGGTTTTTTTCCAGTCAATCAGTGGAGAGATCAATGTGGAGAAAGCTGTGTTTCTTTAGTGAAGCTGTAATCTTTTGTATTCAGGTATTTTCAGGAGTAAAGTACTCACACATTTTACATAACCTGCCAAAATAAAAACCCAAAAATGTAGCTTATTTATTTAGAGCTTGAGCCAGGAAGCTGAATGTCTCTTCATTCATGCTGTGCATCTTCAATTCCTAATGAAGTGAATGGGAGCTGACTCACTGTCTTGTTGAGCTGGATATTAAAAAGCAATAGATTGGTTCATTTTAGCTATACACAATTTAAAAAAAATACTCATGTGTTTAAAATATGGCTGCTGAAGGGAAGGACATCATCTCATAACAACTGGAAGTAAATAAAATACAGCATTTAAGAATTACTTCAGAAGTTAATTACAAGGAGGAGTACCAGCACAGTAATGAGATTATAAAATATATGTGTTGGCCTGACTAGAAATATGGATAAGAAAATATGGAATATTAATAGGTGTTTTATTTGTCTAATTGAAAAACTCATCTAAAATACAACAAAACCACAATTGCTTTGAATTTTATTTTCTTAACTGAAGATTGCTCCTGCAAGGCAATTTCAGCATGATTTCTGTGTACTTCATTGCCCTCTGTAGTTTGAAAGAGCTGTCAGCACAGCTTTCTTGAACTGAGTTTTCTCCAGCCTTCCAGTCCTCTGCTATCTGAAAGTGAAACCACCATCGTCTGTGGCAGAAAACATTCCAGTATGTGAGCAAGTTTGACTTCCTTTTACTGTTCTGGGGCCAGATCTCTCCTGCCAAACCAAACTAAACTGCACCTGGGAAGACAGGAAGCCCTCAGGAGTGCAGGAAGCGTTCATGCTCCATTGCTTGATGGGAAGGTGCTAAGCTAAAAATGCAGAGAATCAGATTTCTCCAGGGACATCTTTCAGCAGGGAAAAGGCTGAGCTGCATTGGCAAGGAATATACTTCATATAGACCCCATCTAACCAGAAGATGGTAGAGAAACTACAGTCTTTCTGTTTCAGTACTGTTTCCCTGTGTTTTATCCTTACAGCAGGAAGGAAAGGATGACCTCTGAGTGCCCACTACTCCCGTAAATACTGAGGTACCATTCTTCTTTTGGAGACAAAAGCACAGCAGGCTTGCATGGAAAGGAATGACAGACAATACAGGAAACAAGGATGGGATACTGTAAATTTTCTCCTTTTCAGACTCTGTAAAAGTCTGATTCTTTGCTTTGGAGGGTATTTCTTCCCTCCTTAGCAGCTCTTTTATGAAAGACACCTAATGATCTATCTGTGATAGCAAGGGACCAGACCAGGTGAACTAGCAAAATGCATTTGAGCAGAAGTGATCAAAACTGGTTTATTTAAGACTGGTTTTCATCCAGTATTTACATACACAAAGCATAAACTTAGATTTTAGGATGAAAACAAGACAATTCTTCAGTGGAGCTACAAAGTTCTCCAATACCCTTCCAAGTCTTTTTTTGGGGAAAAAAGACATAACTGCTTTTTACATTTTTCTTGTAAAAACTTAGAAAGGGGGGATGTGTGGTGTGCAACAGCAAGATGCTGGATTCAATGAACAACGCAGTGTGTCTAGTTATCCGCTTCTATGAAATAATTAATTTTTCTGCTTTGCTCAGAGCTAAGCAAAGTCAGTGCAGCCTTATTATTGCTTGAAAATTTCTTGAATAGTCTAAAATTAGGAGACAGTAAAGTAAAAGAGAAGATTATAGGAGCTGAGAGAGCAACACAGGACTTGAAATTTAGTTACTGATGGTGCATTTATGGTAATTACGTAAATCACTGTAATCCTATGGGTTGATACACATTATAAACCAGAATAACTAGATTTTTTTTTTACTTGCATATTTGACTAATAGTAGCAGTAGCATTTATGTAAATTTTATCTCAAAACAAATTATCTGGGAAGAAAGTCAGATAAGCGATTGTTGACAATGGTGTCCCTCAACTAACATTCTGTTTGAGCAAAAAATAAGTTCTGAATTGCTTTATTGCTTTCACAAAAGTTGTGTTAAATTGGCTGGCACCCATTTTTCCATGAGGTTAGAATTTATTAACATTTTTCACAGAATCTAATCTTATTCTCTGTGAAGTCATGCTGTTTACAAATGCACTTTTCAGAGGAGTAATGCAATGAATGGCTGCTGCACAAGAATAACAGGTGTTGCTCAGTTTATGCTGAGTATTAATTTCCATGCACTGAATTGGAAAACAGTTCATTAGTTCCTTTAGATTTATCACTAATTTTTTTTATGTCAATCAAAAATCATAGTATCATTAAGGTTTAGAATCATTAAAGTTGGAAAAAATCCTTAAATTCATCAAGTCCAGCCATTAACCTCCTGACACTGCCAAATCCACCACTCAACCATGTCCCCAAGTGCCACATCTACACATTTTTTAAATACCTCCAAGGATGATGATTCCACTCCTTCCTTGAGAAGCCTGTTCCAGTCAGTAACTGAACTGTCTGTCTCTCGACCGAAGAGAGGAATGCCGGTGTGATAATGCTAAATATATCACCAGTTCCACCCTGCTACAAGGCAGAGAGGACTCTATGAATAAATGCTATTTTTATCTGGGAACATTATTAAATTATGTTTTGGAATTTTTTTTTGTTTATTTTTAAGATTGTGACTATTAGTGCAAGACAACGCAAACTAACATAAATTCAAAAAGCTGGAAGCAATTAATTCCAAGCAGTCATGCAAGGATGTTCCAGGGATTCATGCCTTTCCTCTTCTAGCTCCTTATCAGAGTAATGAAAACTCTTGGGAATGTCTTTGATCTTTTTTTGAGGAAGTTTTATACCACTGGGTCAGAAAGACACAATGCTCAAATTTTTGCCAGTAGCAGAAAAGATGTGTTTAGTCAAAAATGAAGATAAAACAAAATGAAAACCCCCTTAATGTAATATTCATACCTCTAAATAGAAATTACTTCAGAGCAGAAAAATAAACATTAAACTAACAATTCTCCTCTTGATACCTATCAAAACCACTAGCAGCTTTGATGTTTTCTATGTACCATTGCAACCTTCTCCCTGGAGCAATGGTGTTACACATTTCCCTGCTACCTGCTGATATTAAACACAGCCCAAACAGTTCCTTGCCTCTAAGCTATGTGATGCACCTAACAGCAGTTAAATAGGAGTTACTTCCTATCCGTGGGTGGATTTTGTACACACTATTATTGCAACAATAATATGTGTACCACTCCTTCAGCAATCCCAGCAGAGGAGAGTGATGGACTGTTCTGATTGATGCTGTCTGTTTTATTTCACTGCTGTTATGTCAGCACTGCAGATGGTAGAAATTGTCACTGTTCCAATTCTCTAGGTAGAATTTAAACACGTAATTTATGCTAAATAAAATATTTGGGTAAACTTGTAAAACTTGTGCCATATTCAAAGTTGCATCTAATAATTGGGCACATCCTGGCTTTGATCACTTTTACAGTGAGGATGGTGTAAAGGTTACATTTGTGTGACCTCAATACACTGAGCATCTCTCAGTATGGCTTCTGGTGAAATTATGATTTTATTCTAATGCTGTTTTGATTTCTTCCTACAGTCTGAAGAATTAGATGTTAGGAATTTCATTTTAGTGCACTTATTCTGACTAATTTTATATCCTCAATTTAAAGTTGTAACTCAGGGCATTGTCCCTCTAATTTGGGATCTAAATATATGGGACAAGGGACATTCCGTGATAAAGTAAAATTTAAATAGATTATTCCTTACTGAGCTCTACTCAGTGATAACTGCTTTTCATTTGACTTGAGGGTATTTTCTGTAAAGATAAGCATAAATATTTTTGTGAAATTATGTTTGATATGACATATAGAAAGGAAACAGAAAATTACTAAGTAGTGTATCAGTAAGAAGAGTCCCACTTCTTCTCCATCTCAAGGAGCTGCTCTTCTGACAAATGGAGCAGCTCAGTTAAGTCACCCAGGGGAGAGGGCTGAGGCTGGCACCAGAGACTGAGAGGATCAAGAGCTGCTGAACCTTGGTAACCCTGAGATGGGGACTGCATTAGGACATCCCTAAATCCTGCCCCTTTGTAAAAACAGAACATCTTCTGCACTTTCTAAGATAGCCTTTAGACACTTTTAAAGACCACAGTTACCTTTTCCACAGCGAAATCACTAATTATGTGCATTTTCAGTTGCATAAAATGAAACGCGAATCTTTTCTGCTCACAAAGGTCACATTTGCCTCTTGATGAGGAAGATGTGGAAAATTATCCTCATTCATTCACACTCAGTAAAACTAACGAGCAGAACAATGTGTTAACACAGACTTATTTCATCTGGACTGCCCAAACTGTGCTGCAGTGTGATGTGTATGCTAATGAATAGTAACTTACAACTAATGAAATTCAAGAAATGGGCCATTTTTCTATGTACAGATACCACCCATGGGTCCCATTACTAAATGGTGGCATGATGCACTGCCAATGCAAATGCTGGGCATGCCAGTTAAGCTGATTCTACCATAATATAAGCGTAATAAATTGATACCAAAATGTTGTACCAGTGTACCTTTAGTAAGATACAAAATAAGGTATTTTTGAAGGAAATAGAGTGGTGAAACAATACCAAAGTATGCCTACTGATTCCTCAGTGCTGAGAGCTGGGCTTGAGGTTTAAATTGAATTGTAATGGACAATCTTTTTCCCTCCATGACTTAAATTACAGTTAATCAGATCATTTGTATATGCTGAATACCTTCTTCTGTGATCTTTGAAGAACTTTAGAAAGACAGGTGGTAGTTATTTTTCACTGGGCAAAGGTTGAAGCTGCCCAAAGTTGCTGTGAGCTCAGAATTTCTTGAAAGCAATTCTTCAAAGAAAATAGCAATTAATTTGTAATTATTTGCTCAACTCCACGCATTAAGAGAATTAAGTAATTCCACATAGAATAGTTGTAAGCACTAATGTTTGGGTAAAATATACATAAAGAAAGAGTCTTTGATAATTCTATACTGCCACAGATGATGTTATCATTCTGCCTACATTTCCTATCTTTACAAAAATAGTTCCATAAATCTGATAAGGTAAGACATATCTAAAGATCACAAGGACCTTTTCAATAGGGAAGCCTTTAAATATAGAAATTATGTGTCAGAAATAAAAAAATACTAAATCACAATGCAATGCACAAATTTGGATTAGTTCTAATGAAAAAAAATCTTACTTTCAGATGCAGGAAAGCTTTTCTATGTAATTTTTTTTCTGAAGAAGTTAGAAAGCAGTAGCCTCAGACAGAGCAAGTATTACACAGCTAATGTTTATATGACAAAATAATCTATCTGTGAGAGCCCACCTGAACAGTTTGCAAAATGAAACAGTACTGATGTACATTTAAGTTGTAATTCAGCATGCCTGTATCAGATTTACCAGGAGTATCAGCATGAAGCAATATGGAGATATCTGCAACATTTATTTTCTGGATGCCCAGAATTTTAAAACACAGTTCATAAACTAACAAGAAATGGTCAGTTCTGGGATGATTTGTTCACTTATTTCCAAGAGCAATAGCAAAAGCTGAAAAAAAAAAAGGAAAATATACCCTGGATTTCTACTGGAGGGTTTTAATTCTCTATTCATGCTGCACAGATTCACACATGTTGCTCTTACATGCCAGAGAATCAAAGTTTTTGGAAATTAAATGATGTGTCAGGTTCACTGAAGTTTTAAATCAATTACAATGGAGACAGTTTAGAAGAATACAATAACAGCTTTCCTATTGAACAAAATATTAAGTAATCATAGAAATGTTGCCATAAACATTATTTATAGACTGGTGTGAGTCCCTCAGGTAGACAATCTCTCATGAGCATCTATTTTAAAATTGTATGAATGAAAAATTATTTGTTGGAAAATGACTCACAGCTGATTAATCTGAAGACAGAAGAAGTAAATGTAGAAGACCATAAAGCTTCTGGATACATAAGAAGCTTCTGATGATTCATGAGGGATTTAACAGCACCACTGAGATTTCTGTGGCAGAAGTCTTCCAACAAGAACTAACTTACTAACATATATTGTGAAAAGACTGAGCACATTTGAGAGCAAAATGCTGTTAAAGCTATTACCTGACAATCTTTCATTTTACATTTGAATTTCAACATATCTTGTATTCTGATTGCAAACATATATATGAAAAAATTCTAAGAGAAGTCTAAAAATCAGAAAGGCATTTCAGCTGTAATTCTCATCAGAAAGAACATGGAATACCTTATCCATATGCACTGCCAAAACCACTCAGATGGGTTCTCAGATAGTGTAGGAGGTAACGCCATTGAAGTGACAGGTCTTGTTTAAAACTTGGAGGTAGGGCACCATCACCTCTCTTCAGATGTGGTGACTGAAGAAATCTCTTGTTGAGGGCACCTCATATTTTATGAAACTGTTTTAGGCAGAGTTGTGTCCAAAGGTTTCATGATCAGCTAAGTGAGGAGCCAACAAATTCATTCAGAACTTAAGAGATGTAAATCTATTTTCTATCTCTGTTCCTGATGTGACCTCAACACAGCAAGCAGAGGCTCTAGGGGTCTGTTCTATCCTCTCTGTTACATTCATTAATGAAAAAAAAAGAAAGAATGTGTTTATATTTGTAAAGCATTACCTACATATTACTGCAGAAATGCCAAATCACAGAATCCCAAAAAGGGCACGGTTGCAAGGGAAACAGTGGGGTTTTGACGATCTGGGCATGCCAGAAATGTCAACTTTGACCTCAGCCATGGAAATATGATTTATTGGTCCAGGGTGACAACAGGCATAAAAATTGATTTCTTAAATTATCTACACAAAAAAAAGCATAAATATTTTTTGACACACAGAATACATTGGAAATGTCATTCAAAGAACCAGTACAAGTAGCTAAGTATAGGTGCAAACTTTTATAATAACCAAAGTCTAGTTTAAGTAATATTTAGATGCATTTAACAAAATGGTGAAATACACAGATATACGGTTTCAAAAATAATTAAACAAATTAAAGGAACAAATATCAGTCAAAGAGGGTTAAATTCAGAAGGCAAACTTTCTCGCACAGTCCTTCAGCCAGCTGCTGGAGGGATTTTTCAGGGGAGTATCCTAATCATGTGTCCTGTTCAAAGACTATTCCCAGAATCAATGTCTGAGACAGGCCAGCGGGCTTGAGAAGTATCTTTTCACGAGAGCAGATCTGAATTAAAACTTTAAATTCAGTTCTGCAGCTGTCAATCTTATTTTTGCTTTTCCACATTTCAGAAGTAATGTAGTGCTGCCATCAGCTGGAGTTAATGCTGTAAAGAAAAGGGTCTTTTTGAGTAGAAATTGTGTTGTGTCACTGTGTACTTGAACCTCAGTCTGAGTGGGAGCTGTGTCTACACCTGGAAATTCAGAGGTCTTTTTGTCCATCAACAAAGGCTGCTAACATGATTTACGTGTATAAGCATGGAAACATCCAACCTGCTTCCTTTCTGAATGAAGTCTGTACCTTCCCTCGTGTATTTCTAACTCAGTAAGCAAAGCCTGACCTTTTGGGGTTTTTTTTTCATGCAATTCTTAGGACTATCTGGAAGCTTCCAATTTGGAGCAGTTTGTGACTCGCTTTCTTTTGAAGGAGGCACTGAACCAGCTGCAATCCCTGCAGAGCTCCCTGGAGTGTGCCATGGAAACCACGGAGGAGCAGACCCGGCAGGAGAGGTGAGCAAACCCCTCTGCAGCTGCAGGGAAGGGGGTGAGCAGTGAGGTCACAGCCAACCTCCATGGCTGCTTTACATTTCACCCAGAAATCTGATACAGGGAATAATAGGAGAAATAAGGATACACTTTCTATTCCCTACAGGAACCCACTAATAGGAGTGTTCCTGAAATTGAATGCATCTGATCCTGTGGTGGGCTGCCTGTAGGGCAATCATTTTGGTACAGGCTAGGCTCTTCTGACTTCTTTTAAAATCCCTGGACAGTTTAATATCAAGTGTAGAAATCAAACCAGTGCAATATAAAGAGTTCTGAAATTACAAAATGAATAATGTTTTGTTTGGTTTTTTTCAGCTTTATGTTTGGGTTTTTACATGTACAATGATCTCTATGTTAAAAGAAGAAATAGCCAGGCTTTTGCTTGTCACTCTTCTTCCTGGAATATATGGCCATATTCTCGGTTAATATCTAGCTCTGTGAACCCTCAATCACCTGGATAGCCTTTATCCAGTCAAGGGTTTTAGCTGAATTTCATACAATGATCTCTGTGATGAGGGTTTGTAGAATCAAGGATCAAAATATTTTTGAGAAGTTACTTGGCTATTTGGATTTTTTTTCTCAGTATGCTGTTGTTAAAGACAATAAGGAAAGCAAAATACAAACTGTTGTATTTTAGGGACAAAGAAGATCTTAAGACCTTTCTGTTGGTAATGTAATTTTCTTTTTCTGTTAGAAATGTCATTTTCTTGTTTATTTTGCTGTTGGGTTTGAGATCCCTGAAGTACAGGAGTAATACCCTATGGTTTCATGCCAGCATCTCAACTGTAGGAATCAAGCAGGTTTTGGAAGTCTGAGGGTGCCCCAAGCACGCACAGTGCTTGTGTACCTCTATTCATGGCAGTTCCTCTGCAGTGATGCCACAAAACTCCTGTGAATGAAGAAACTGTGAATGATTACTTAGGTCAGGTCAGAACCACATCATGGAAGATACTGACCTTGTCTCCCTGTAAAATTTAGGTTTATGCCAGCTTAACCCTCTTCTTTTTTCTTTTTTTTTTTCTTTCAACTTCTTCAATGACCTAATCAAAATTAATGAGTAATAGTGAAAATCCAGAAAATAATTCAGTGCTCTCAATAAGTATTTCTTTCTATTTAATTCAAAAGGGAACATAGAAGCACATTTTTTGAGAACAGAGAGAAGAACTCTCCCACATATTTTTCTTTAAGAAGACTCCTGTGTTTCTGTGCAGAAAAGATCCAACACAACTAGAAGTGCTCTCAGTTCAGTGGCCAGGAAAACGCTTAGCTCGAAGCCTTCAGAGGAACAACAGCCTGTCATCAAGTAACCCTTATTCTAGCACAGGTATGGTATTTCACATTTTAAAGATATTTAAAACATGTCCATACACACATGTACTGAAAAATATGCACATGCCTTCCTCTCAGAAATTTAATTTAGACATGTAACTAACTCATATTCTTTACTGACAGAAGACAATTTCAATTTAATATAGAAGGTATTAACTGAAAAGTGAGGAAACTGAGGAAAATTAATGCATATCCATAAATCTGAAATTATAGAAGATAAAAACTTAGTTGTGGGCCAAACTGTGTGGTTTGGATTGATTCAACATTTTTTAGGTAATCTTCATTGCCTGCAGATATGAATGAAAAGGTGAAGGCTATAACTTATATACAACCAAGTTCTCTGCCATGACTAACATCTCAGCTGAGGGGAGTAATTAACGAACAGAAAGGGAAAATAAAAAACCTGAAAGAAAAGAATATTTCATTTAAGATAATACAAAGGTTGGGGAGTTGAAATTAGATAATCTTTATGGTCCCTTCCAACACAAACCATTCTATGAGTCTATGATCAGGTCACTACACAGTGGAGTTGGAGAACTTTCTTCCATTACCAGCATGATTTCAAAAGCACTGGCATTAATCTAGACTGTAGTTTCCCTTCTGTATTGGATTTCTATTGTATCTTAAACAGAGAGAAAGTAATTCACAGAGTCAAATCATGCCTTCCTTTAGTGTCACCTAAATGAACATTGAACTAGTTGCAGCACAATCTTTGAGAAGCCAAACAAATTTCAGGGTATATTTTTTTTATAAAATACAAGAATACACTATGTACCAAAAACTTAGTAGCTTTTTATAAATGCTTATCATTTATGTTTTCCAAAGGTTGGACTGAGGAAGACAGCCAATGGGTGATCCAGATAAACAGACTCCAGAAGCTAACTGATAGACTAGAAAAGAAGGTGTGCAGGCTTTTTCACCTGTTTCCTCTTTCACTTTCAGCTGAGCAATCCTTAAAACACAAATGTTTTCAATGCCCCAGCTGCAGCATTACCTAAGAGAACTAACACTCATTAAATGTCTATATTTTTCTTCCATCCTCCTCTTTCCTAATCATGACATTGTTTATCCATGCTTCCCTTTCCCCCTCCCATCACCACAGAACTTTTCATAAAGATGTGAAAAATTGTATTATTCTATGACTGGAGTATGTTAATGTATTTGGTTATGCTTGTTTGGAGGAACATGCTACAACCTTCACCTTCTAGGATCTGATATTTTCCTCTTCCTCTCCAAACTTTCCCATGAAAGCTTGACAGAAAATCTTGTTTCCTCCTTTCCCATCAGAGAATACTCACTTATAAAGATTAAACCGCTTTCCCTGTCAGTACAATTCAACCAAAATCTGATGCAAATCCTTCTTGGGAGTGGGCTGCAGCTGCCCCCAGAGCCCAGAAACCACCTGTGGTTCCCACATGAAAGCAGAGCCCTCCAGGAGTCTGACAAATGACTCATCTGATCCAACAATGCCAAGGCTTGTAAAATCCTGAGCCACATCTGCCAGTACAGAAAATATATATTCTTCCTAATTATTATTCAGACTTGATTGCTACTCTGGTGTTCAAATGCTGTCTTATAGTCTATGTGTGATTTTTTTCTTTTTTTGAGAAGAACAAACAGCAGAGGAAGAAGTAAGGTTATAAATTCCTGAGTTGTTTTGTGCACTGTTTGCTTATTGAGGGGCAGATGGACAATTTCAGATAGGCTCTAGGGGAGTGGCTGAATTCAGTGGATTTTTAGACCCTGGGTGTTTCTTCGTCCTTATTCACCAGAGGTGAGGTTTTGGGTTGAAGTGGTCTCAGACCCAGGAGTAGCTTTAGTCCCAGTGCAGCTGATGCTGTTCCTCCCCACAGGTGAGAGCTCACCATCAGTGAGACTCGCCCTGTACTCCAGACAGTGGCACGGGTCTCTTCACCAGCACCCCCACACGGGCAGCACTCACAGGGACATGAAACAGCCTGACCCTGTTCTTTCTCTCTAGCTGACTGAGGTGTTCCCCTGTGAATATCATCATCTAGTATTTGTGGCTGGACCCATACTCCTTACCCAGGCACTGGTTCAGACCTTGGGTCGTGGCACAGATGTCTCCTGTCACTCAGCCACTAGTCCAACTTAAGTTCTGCAGCAAGTTACACACACAGAAAATAGTTAACTAAAGGATTTAACAAAAAAAAACCCAGTAAATGGTGGTGACTTGGCACAGGGCTCAGCAAGAGAAGCATACTGACCTTTCTCTGCTGTTCCTTCCTCCCAAATGAAAAAAACTGCCTCTAATTACTCTTCCCCTTTGGTCCCAGTTTGGTATTTCTGTTGTCTCAGCTGCATTACTGATTAGCTGCATGTGGCCACCCCCAGCACTGCTGGCCTTGCTCCAAAAGGAGCCCGGTGTTCCCTTTGGCTATCCCTGCAGTCCGACAGTCTCTCGCATCAGTTCTCCTTAACCAGCTGTGAAATTCAGCCATTCCTTGTGGCACTGCCCAGGACTTCTCTCAGCTTCTCACTCTGCTCCTCACCATGCTCCACAGCTCCTCATGGTCTGCTCAGACCATGAGCTCTGGAGAGGGAATACCTGTGAGCCTCTCCCCAGCCACTTCCTCCCAGAGGTAATTTCTGCATGGGAGAGGCAATTACACAGCAGTTATCACATTAATGACTTTTTAGTAGCAACTTGATCTTTTAGATCAAGGTATCTTAATAGATATAAATTGGATTTTGAAATGTCAAAGTCCACCATGAAAGGTAAGCCTGACTTTACTCCCCACTCTGCCTGGGAAACAGCAGCTCACTGCCCTGCCACAGTGGCCACCTGACATGGACTGATGCCAAAAGAAAACATTAGAAAGAATGTTACTTATAAAAGAAATAAACCTGGCATTCAGCAATAATGAAATGCAAATGTTACAGAAAGCAGCCAAAATTTTTATGGTAAATAAACTTACAACAAGAATGTTATAAAATAATCAAATTTCCTACAGACAAATGACAGAACCTCAGTCTGAAAAGGAGCTTGGTGCCAAAGGAAAACAGTGGCAGGGCACAGACCTCACATAATTACCTCTTTGTCAATATAAAACTTGATTAATAAAACATAGCAATTAAATAAGTCTAATTTTTCCAGTAGACAACCTATCTATATCCACCTTTGCTTATCTTTGCATCTGCTTGACTTTGTATCTCACAGCCATGTCTGACTGTGGGAGGCGTTAAACACCAGCTGCATTTCAGCAGCTGCTAAAACTCCTCTTTTTGACTTTGCCCTGAAACAGATTAGAAAGGATTGCACATCATGCTACAAGGCAATTTTAGAAGCCACCACCTCTCAGCTGAGATGAGGCAGGATTGTGGAGATATTTTAAAGCCCCAGCTCTGAGCTGCATCAGTCTTTATTTCCAGGCTGAGTGGTACTGGGCTGGCAGGACCTCTGTTCTGCACTGGGCTACTTCCATGAGGCTGAAGAGCCAAGGCACCCAGTGCACAAGCCTTCTTTCCACACAGATGGGGACGTGTGCCAGTGCTCACACGCTCTGGGGTCACCCAGGCTGGCAGTGCAGACCTACCCATCTGTGCAGCCACACTCTGCCTGATCACATAACGCTACTAAGAACTACCAGAGATTATTTTTAACTCCTAGAGGGGTCTACCAAGTTATGAGTCAGTTCCAGTTCCTACTGGAAAGTTACCTGGTGAAGGGTAGATTTAGTGCTGTCTAAGTCTTCTGCTGTGTTCTCTCAAAGGTGAATTTGACAATGAATCAGTCCTGTAATTTGTCTATTTTCACTCATGATCTAAATTTACATATACTGGCAAAGAAAACAACTATTTTCTTTCTACATTTAGAGAAACTTTGCAGTATTTCCTCATTCCTTTCCTCTTTTTTTCCATATGTTTCCTGAGAAAAAAATGGCAGTGAAAGTGAACTTTCACTTCAGGAATACACATTTTTCCCTCACTTTTTTTATCCAAAGTGTCTGCACTGACAGTAAAGCTGGCTGTCTTTCCCTTCACACACACATTTCATTACTTTAACTACACAGCAGTTTCTGAATACTTCACTCCTGCCTTGCTCTGCCACCTGCTGCTGGTGGAGGTCATCTGTTCATTTGAATTCTACCTGCACATCTCTTGCTGGCTTTTCAGGAGTACCGCATCTATCAGCAGAACAGCTGCTACCTGAGGTTAATCAGTCCTCACCCATGCTGGGCGTGAAAGAACATTTTTCTCTTTGTTGCACAAGAACTGTGTTCAGTGAGAAGCGAAGCATCACTAACAGTGTGTTTTGCTCGAGCTGCTTATTGCAAACCAATCTGCTATTTTTTTTCATGCATATGTATATTTTTCAGAATTCATAATGGCACTGGGTTAGGAGGTACTCCATGTGCCTGGCAAGTGAAGAATGGTTTTTGTGTGTGCTACTGGTTGTGTGAATCACTGATTCCTGAAGTGCACATCCAGTTTGTGTACCAGGTGTCACAGACACCTCTCTTTGCTGCTGCCCAGCTCATCCTCACAGCAAAGGCAGCAGTTCAGAAACCTGACTTGGACCATCATGCACATCTCTTTCAATGCTAGAAAACAGCCCCTTGCAACCACAGAGTCCCTGCAGAGAAGTTTCTTCTGTGTAAAGTTTTACAATTGCACAATAGTAGCTGATAGTTCATTTCAAATTACCACTCTTGCTCATCTCCACAGTCCATGGGACAATTTGAGAGGATGTCTGTCTTTTCTCAATTAAGTCCAACATATGTTTGGGACAAGCAGATTCATTAAAATTAGAAATCACTTGCCAAGCACTACAAATAAAATTTTACAAGACAGCCTTGGACTGGAATTAACCACTGAAGCATGCAGGATCTTGTAAACACTTGTGTTTGACTTAGAACTGATAAAGAAGGGATTTAACTTCTTGAGGTAGAACAGAACGTAGTTATTGGAATAGTTTGTTAAAAATGTAAGAGTGGAATACAGCTGTAGTATTGACTCTTCTTACAATTTCTATTTTATTTTCATTTGCCTCAAAGGACCTAAAGCTTGAGCCACTTGAAGAGGAAATTTTGGAAGAAAATGCAAGATCTGTAAGTACTGTTCAAGATAATGATTTTGACATTTTATTTTAAATACCAGGCATTGAGGCCACACCTGGTCTCTTTTGTTAAAAAATAATTGTAAAAAATCTTTATCCTCACTTTTCCCAGTGATAAGAATCCATTTTAGTTAGCAGAATACACCTCGCAAAAGGCAACAGAACAAAACTTAGAATATGTGGGTAAAATTTTATACTAATTTTTTGCATTATTTTCAAATGATAGAGTGAGCCAAAACCTTAACACATAGGGAGAAGAATGTGCCATTAGTTAGATTTATCAAATTTGGCAGCAACATTTATGGGGTGGTAGCTTCTGTGCTCCAAATGCTGCATGCATGCTTTAACCATTGTTTCATGGCCTCCCTCCCTCCTGAAACTGCTACAGGAAATCTTGTGAGGCAGAATGGAAGAGTACCTTGTGCTCATTACAACCTACAAAACCAAAATTGTGACCAGAAATAAACTTACTGTTTAACAAGTTTATGTCCTGAGATAGATACACTAGCATTCCTAAGTCATGAACCTAACATTCATTCATTTGAACTGAACAAAAAGCAAATCAAATACTCATGAAAAAATTATTTAATCACAGAAGTTGCATTAGATTTTTTTTTTAATGAGATTATGAAATATTGCTACTCAGACTACTTATAACCCATGATATGAGAGTATTGGNTAGATTTTTTTTTAAAATGAGATTATGCAATATTGCTACTTATAACCCATGGTATGAGAGTATTCATAATCATGGCAGAAACAAGTCAAAAACCTGTACAAGAAATTAAGTTGCACTCATTAAGAAGCACATAGTGTTGCTTTAAATATTCCATTAGTGAAGTTGAAAAGCTTCAATAGATTAATCAATAAATAAGCTACTTGAAAGAGCTAAATGATAATTATATTCAGGATAAATAGGTCTTCTGCACTGCTGACTGTTTCCATAGTCATGTTTATAAAGACTCTTCATTTTCCTTCAGAATTATGGAGGGAAACCCCCCTCTCTATTCATCACTTAACATGGGCTATTTTAGGCATCTCACTCAGGTGAGGGTCAGGGCTCTAAAAAGTAAAAATGGTAAAAGCATCTTAACAAAAGCAACAATGCATCCAGTGCAGATTGTGGGGATATGTTCTTATGCCAAACCTCACACCTGCTGGCATACAGATTCATCCAAGGAAACACACTGACTTTGTTACTGAGCATCTCAAAGATCCACCTTTGCTTTGCCGTCTTCTGAAAAGATTCTCTCCTCTAGAGCTAGGACGACTGTCTGAAGTGGACACTCATGCCTGGACATAGAAGCCATGCTTGAACATTTCTACTCCGGACCACTAAAACAGGGACTGCAAACTTCAAGGGAACTTTTGTGGGTTTTCTTTTGTGATTGTGGTTCGTATTGCTTCATGATAGACTTTTCTAAGCTTAAAATACAAGGAATTCAGAGGAGGATGTGGCAGTAATATTGTCATGGTTTTGTATCAGCACATAATGATTGTTCAGCATCAAATGTCTGTGATAGAAGAAAAAGTGGAGGAATTCTGTCCTACTCTGATGCAGTACGTGGAATCTGCTTCTACTCAAGGTGGCTGCTTGCAGTAAGTACAGTGTTATTATCCTTGGGCTGAAGGAAGAGATGTAGTATTTTTTTTTTAATAACTCAGGTTATTTATGAAGAGAGAACCTGTGACAACTTTCGTGGTGTGTTATGTGTGTGTGTAAGACAGAGCTTTTAAAAAGCACCTTGAACTAGAAAGAGGTGTCAGAATGTTCAGATTTTAGGTACTATCACAAAATGACTGCACATCCCAAAGCTGCTAAACAATCTTTTCAGGCTTGTTAGCTCTGCAGGTCATCAATTCATGACTTCTGGAAGCTCCTAGGCTGATATTCTTTATTGGAAAACTCATTTGCCAACCTTCATTTGTGCTCACCTGGCAAAGGAGCAACTTATCAACTTGTTTGCCAGTTCTCTGCTTGGAAGCTTTCAGGCTGTCATTGTAAAATTTTAATTCATCATAAAGAATTAGGAAAATTAAAAAGCAAAATTTTAAATGAAACTCTGTTTCTGCTTTACTCCTTTTAGAATTAATAAAACATTAGAGCTGGGTTAAGAATAAATTTTAGTGGCTTACCACTGTATTTAATTTCTGAATTTTACATGGTGGAGAGGTCTACTATGATACAAACTACAGACTATTATGAAAAAGACATTTTTTAATGTGTACACGATACAGAATCTTCTTATGTATTCAAGGTCTTCAAAGACTGCCTATCACATCCCTAATTTATGAGTCTTCTTGATATTTAGGGTTGTATCAGTAGTGCTCACATAGACCAAAAAAATTAAGCCAGAAGAAAAATTATCTTTCTGTAGTGGTTCATTTGTAAAGGCAGACTGGTGAGGAAAATAAAATTCTCTTGTTGGAAATAAAATTTCTCATCTTGGAGATGGGAAAAAAACCCCAAGTCCTCCCAGCCTCCTGCCAGAAATGAACATCCAGCAAAACACTGTAGTGACTGCAGACTTGTCGGGGAGGAGAGATTAAATGAGTTCAGAAGGCAAGTTAACAAATGGTGGCAGAAAGTTCCCTTCTTTCCCAAGTTTTCAGGCATTTGGAAAGTCTGTAATGCCACCTAAAGGATGGGTTTTGCTGCAGCTGTAATTGACAGTGACTTGTTTTTTTTCCAACAGCTTTTGTTATTTTTGCCATTTTACCATGCCCTTTCACATGCAGAGGGAGAAAGCCAATAAATCATAAAACATTGCTCACTACATTATGAAACACAAGCTGAGACCAGTTTTCAAGCACATCGTTAGTGAGGTCAGCAATCTCACACTTGGACACATGGAAAACTCTGTACCTGTACTTTCTGTGCTATTTATCTAAACACTAATTTGAGTACCCAAGTGAATAAGTACCCTACATGCTGTAAAGCTTTTATGCTCAGGATAATAAGCAGGAGGATTCTGTGGAGAAGATCAACAGATATTCTGTGGGTCATTTGTCACTCTTGAGAAACTGTTACTTGAATAACTCAAGAACAAGAGACTAATACACAAAATATTATTTTAAAAGATATTTTTATTTTTAAAGATATCATCCTATCTGACTCTATATTCTATTATATGTATACTTAATTTACTCCGTTTGCTTTCAAAGCACCTAACTTCTGACACTTTGATGCATCTCATACCAAAGGATAACTTCTACTTTTTAGATTATCTTCCCTGAACAGATGTTTGATTAATTTTCTGTTTAGCATTTGTTTAGATAAATTACACTATTGAAGCAATATGAAAAATTAGTTTCATAAAAAAATTAATTAATAAAAATAAGTGTACAAGAGGTTCTATTTTTTAAAAGCTCAGATATTTAAAAGATGGAGTATGTGATCACTACGATCACTCATTTCTTAAGTGGTTTTTGGGTTTGTTTTGGGTTTAGTTTTCTTGTTTTGTTCTGTCAGGTTTTTTTCAAAAATCACTGCATTTTTTCCTACTCATATGCAGTTAGAAATAAAATGTATATGTCCAATAACTTTGCTTTGTTTAATTAAATTAATTCTATTGTGAAATTTTTAGTGTTTCCATACAGAAGCTTCCAAGTAATTTCCACTTCATTGTTTATGAGTTCTGGGAAAACAGCAATGCCTGGAATAGGTAAGTGTCAAGATTTTGGTGGCTTTTCTTTTCTTTTTCTTTTTTTTTGGTAATACATAAAGTTTTGAATGTTAGAAATCAATTGAGTAGAAAGACTGAGTACAAATTACTTAAATACTGCTAACTGATCTTTTCCTAAATATATCACAATTAATACATCAGAACAATACTTTAGTTGCGAAAGACTTGAATATAATGAAACATAAATAAAAATTCTAAAAAGACAACGGTGATTATTCAAAACTGAAAAAGTCTGAAAGCGAGAACATAAAGATATAGAATTAGGTGGATGTTATTTCATCAGAGACACAAAACCAGGAAGGTAGCAATATCACCAGTTTCATGGTGCAGAAGAAACAAAAAGACACAGTTATTGAAACAGAAAGTGTGCCAGCCCACAGCACACTTCAGCATGCAAGTGATTACAGGGAGCTGTCCCAGAACTTCCCCATCCATATCACAGGAACCCATCCAACAGACTCCCAGAGTGTCTCTTTTGGGCCCAAAATAGAAATTATTAAACCTCCTACCAGCTTAATTCTAGCCTCCAGCAGGCAGATGACTAAGACTTGAGTAGACACAAAAGGATTGTCCTTATCTACATTTAGTTAAAACACTCAAATGAACCCTGATCCTAAATCTGTGGAAAGAGCCTGTTCTTAGGGAGATAGAGAAGCCTCCTGCAGCTTTTTTGCTTTCCTTTCAAACAAAACCCCAGTTTTACTGGGTTTCCTATCACAAGGGCTCCAGAACACTGGTAACACATGTCAACACTCCACTGGGTCACAACCAAGAGATGAGCATCAGACTGACAGAGAGCTGCACAGAGGAAAACCTGTGTTTAACATAACATGCAGGCATTTCATAGCTTGTCTGCTCTCCTCTCCCACTATCACTGTATGGTTTGAGGCACAGAATTTCTGTACAGCATTAATTGTGAAATTTCTAATGCTCATTAAAAAAAATGAGCCCTGTCACGTTTTTATTTTTTACAATTATTTAGCCACCTCCAAATGAATTACAGCAAGGTATTCCAAAGAAGTAACAAGGATTTCTTGGAAACTCCAGAGTTTGGAAACTCATCACAACAATGCTAGTCCCTGGTAAATATCAACTTTTCACATTATTTTTTTTGTTCCATGTGAAAGGTTCTATTAATGTGTTCCATCCATATGCAAGACCATTGCATAATACCACCCTTGTTCAGATCTTGCTTGGTAAAGTATAGAGGAGAAAATTACTCCAAATGTTTTTATTTTAACCACATAAATATAAAATGCACCAGCAAGGAAAAGACCTACAGTGCTTTATTTGACATAGTGTGAAGTTACAGTAACATACCCTATTTAAGAAAATATCTAGAAAAAACAATACTATTTGTGAATGGTAAAATAGACCCCATTTAAGCTTTTCAAGGAAAAAATGCTTCCTGATTAAGACTTCAGTTTATTCCTACTTACATTTACTGAAGGGAGACTTAACTACTAATAATTGATATTTACTAACCAACTTGTTGTACATACTTCCTGCGATGTAA
>VXBU01003160.1:711827-751490 GCA_013400315.1 Bombycilla garrulus | reverse complement strand
AAAATAAAAGCAGGGTGGTAAAAATTCCAAATTATTATTCTTAATACAAACCAATGAGCATGTAACATCTTTCTCCTAGAAATAAAAGACACAATGCAGGTGCAGGATGAAGCAAAGAAAGCATCAGCCCCATATTTACAGAGAGAGAACAGTAATTTTTCTTTTTATTTTAGGGAACACAAATCTCTTGCAATGAAGCCCTAATTTCCTATGTGACTTAGTAGAGACTAAATTTAAATTAATAAAATCCCACCTAGTAGAAAAATAAATGCAGTCCTGTACTTGGGGTTTGTCCTTAAAAGAAATCAGCCAAGACATCTTCAGACTTAATGAGCATGATGTGGACACAATATGCCAGGGATTCCTGCAGAATCAGGAGATTGAAGTTAATAAACCAAGTATCTCTGTAAATCTTGTCTCTTTCTGGGATATTGCTGGATTTAAGAAAAACTTGATTGTAGGAATCAATGAAGCCTTTTCTGTAAATTCTTTGTGTCCAAGAGACTGCACATGATCCAGAAGAGTTCCAGGACAGTTTACTCACGGTTAAAGTACAATTAACATAAAATAAAATGTAAACATAATTTTTTAAGTGCCAAAATATGGAAGGGTCTGAAATTGGATTCCAAGTACTCATTAAAGCATTTGCTCTGCCTGCTAAGAAGGATTTCAGTCTGCAGCACTCTGTCCTGGCAGACAGTTACCATAGAAACAGCATTTCTCACTGTGCCCTCCTTGCTGGGGTTGGGTTGGGGGGGAAATGGGAATTCATGCATTCACAGTTCTTTGTACAATTTTATACATTACCTATAATTTAGAAATCCGTGCAATGATTTGAACTCTGTTTCATGGAAAGAGCTTCCCACAACTGATTTATACAAATCATATTTGTGTTTGAAAGGCAGAAAATCATCTTGAAGAAAAAATGATGGCTGCAAACCCACCAGCACACTTCACCAAGGAATTTTAGACACCATAAAGTGATATCACTGAAAAATCAGAAGGAAAAAACCCTAGACCTGTCTGCAATTAGACAGGCTCTGTTCTGAAAACAAATTTACTCTAGCTAAGAAACTTCCAAATTTCTGTTACACATCTGGGTAGCTAAGAACGGAATCAATTGCAAATTGTAATCTGAATCTGATTAATTCAACGTTTACAACCCATAAATCTTTACCAATTAACTACAATTAGTAAGGATACACTTATGTGGCCAAGAATGATTCAGGAAGACAAGTTTTCAAGACTGTCTGATCATCCAGTATTATCCTAAAAAAAATTAGTTTACCATCAGTTGAGAGGAACCACAAGCTATTATAATCACTCATGCACCTGTTAACTCACCTGGTTGCTTCAGCCAATCCACCAGGGTGGCACAAATCATTCAGTTCACCTTCAGTGAATGTCTCATTTTTATACAAGATCTGGACTTGAGGACTCTAGAAACCTTTGGCTGAAGAAAACAAGTTAAGGGGAAACCACTGAACACTTAGAACACTACAACCCATGAAATAAATAGTTAAATTGGCATTTGAAATGCATTAATCCACTGATGTTTCAGAGATTACTAGGCTCATAGCCTAAATTCAGGTAGGACTCTTGAGTATTTTCTCATAATTTTTCTTCATGAATAATAATTTTCATTAAAATAGCATTAGTGGGAGCATTTATGGATACATAGATAAGAAATAAGTTCTGATAATGAATTTGTGTAGTGTGAAACCTACGTAGCCTAAAACAGCCCTCTACTAAGGGCACTTGGCATCTCAGATAAAGTTGCAATTCCTTTCCTTTCTTGCCATCTCTTTCCATAAATCTTGTGGTTCCATTTCAAAAGGCCAAAGGCTAGAGACTGTGGGGAAGAAACACAGATTGGTTTCCCCCAACAATGCCTATAATCTGGTGATTACAGAACTTTTTATGGGAATGACATTTTACAAGTCCATCAATTCTCTTACTTTTGAGAACAAAATGCTGTTAATTCCTAGACTTGTGTGAAAAACCCATCAGATTTGAATAATGTCACCAGGAAAGCAAATCATTAAAGCTAACACAACCACCCAGGGAACACAGTGCTTGGCTCAAAATCTGACAGACACAGCAGCACAGGACTGAGGATTTATTTGGTTTGCTCTCGGGGATCTGGGCGCTTGATTCTGTGCAGCCACACCTATGACACATTAATGCTTCTTTGGATGTTTTCAAAAGGAGATAAAATTCTTGTGATAAAGCCACCTTCCCACCCCCTACACTCAGCTCTCTCAATATTCTAAGTATTTTTTTCTCACCAGTATTAGCTGCATATATAAATGAACATTTCATTATATACGTTATAGGTATTTTATTTAGAATTTTTACCAGAGGTCAAAAAAGAAATGCAATTTATGCTAACAAATAAGTAAACTCTGCTCTCTTTCAGCATTGTGGTGGGTCCTCAATAACAACTAGAAGCTGTGGTTCCAAGTAATGTTAATGCTGTATTGTCTTTCATTACACTAACATTCAATTTGCAGTGTACGGGTGAATTTATGACGTGATAATGTTTGCTATTATGTATGGGATCTTTTCCACTTTATCCATTCTAAAATCTGAAAAACTGTGCATTTATTGCCTTTTCTTCTTGTGACTAGTTCAGTGAAATGATGCATTCTAAAAACTGAAATAAGAGAACTATGATAAACTATTTTTGTGACAGTCCAAACTATCACAGAAAAATATGTCTTGAATGTATGGCTGAATATTTGTGAAAGGTTTTATTAATGCATTAATAAATAACCATTACTTACTGGTGCTGTGGTCTCCTTTTACAAAAGAAAGAAGTACAAACCAGAGCATACATTTTCATACATGTCTGCAGAGAAGCTGTAAGTCATTAATGAAAAGAATAAATATAGGGACGACTCCTTGTGCTAATACAGAACATCCCCCAGGATATTTTCTGCTCCGGATGAGACAAGGCAGCACTATCTTCTCTTAACAGACTCTCAGCCCTTACCCTCACTAGAGGAAACATATCTGCCTATCTGTGGTCACTATAGATCCCCAGACTGAACATTGCACAACCCCTATGTAATGACGACTCAGAAAATATTTTCTTTAGATCTCTGGCAGGTCACTGCACTGCAAAATCATTAGAGAAACTACACTTACAGCATAAATAGTCATAAACTTTGAGCTTGTTTGGAGGTTGGTTCTAGCACGGGGAAGAGCTACTGTATACACTTGACTGATGAAGAGCACCATCTGCATAGGGAAGATCACCCTCTTCAACCACGGTGCAGCTGTGGTAGGGATGCACATGGAGCATTGAGGAGGATGTGGACACCCACTGAGGCAACCAGGTCAGCTCAATCACCTGGTCATCAGTGGGGTGACAGATGTTGCAGCCAGACTGCCCTCACACCCAGGGGTCTGGAGGTCCTGGCTGATTGAACATGAGCCAGAAGTGTCCTGGCAGCCAGGAGGGGCACCTGTGTCCTGGGGGGCATCAGGCACAGCATCACCAGCTGGGCAAGGAGGGATTGTCCTGCTCTGCTCTGCACTGGGGCGGCCTCACCTCGCGTGCTGGGGGCAGTTTTGGGCACAACAATATAAAAGAGATATAGAGCTATGTAAGAGTGTCCAAAGGAGGGCCTTGAGGATGATGAAGGGCCTACAAGGGAAGCTGTACAAGGAGCAGCTGAGGTCTCTTGGTTGGTTCAGCCTGGAGGAGACTGAGGGGAAACCTCATTGCAGCCTGCAACTTCCTCATGAGGAGGAGAGAAGCAGGCACTGATCCCTATTGTCTAGTGAGCGTGACAGGAGCCAAGGGAATGGCATCAAGCTGTATGAGGGGAGACTGAGTTAGGCATTAAGAAAAGGTTCTTTACCCAGAGGGTGGTGGAACACTGGAACAGGGAAGTGGTCACAACACCTAGGCTGACAGAGTTAAAGCTGCATTTGGACAATGCTGTCAGGTATACGGTGTGAGTCTAAGTGTATCCTGTGCAGGGCCAGGAGCTGGACCTCGATAATCCTTGTGGGTCTCTTCTACTGAGGATATTCTGGGATTCTGTAAGACCTGGAAGCAGCAATACTTGATTCCCTAACAAGTCATGGTGTTGTTGCCTGCATCTGAAGTGTCCGGCAGCCCAAGAACAGGCAAGCACCCACAGTAACCTCACACCTCCATAGCAGGCTGACAAGCTCTACGTGCTACATGACCACTCTCTCCATTCATTTAGCACTCTAAGGCTACAAACAGTACCCAGAAAGAAACTTAAAAGCCATGTTCAATAAAATACCTTCTTGTCTAGTTTTATTTATTCTTAACCAAAAACTACCATTTGTAATTGAAAGGGAGGAATTTCAGCTACAAGCAAGGAGTCTTTGTTGCAGTAAGGTCCTGTATTCCAGAAATCATGGCAAGGTCTGAGCTCAAGATTAAGAAAGGTATCACATTTAGGTTCCTCCATGTGGCCAAGGCAATTGGCTCTTATTTTATCGGTGTAATTCTGAAGTAGTTATTTGCCTAAAGAAAGGCATCTGGTGCACATGAGTTACTGTAGAGGACACAACTGTCTCCAGCTCCCCCTTGAGGATGAGATGGTTTGTCTGTCATTTATGCCTGGTTGCAGCATGTGGACTGGAATTCCAGGAGAGACTCCAATGACATCAGATGCCTACCTTTAAATAACTGAATCAGGCTCTTTGCCAATAAAATTCACAAGTTCTTGGTTCTCCACACAAATGTGGATGTGTGAGAGAGTTACACAGATACGCATCTGAATTTATGTGCCCATATTACCAACAAATTTCACCTTTATCTCTCTCAGTAACTCAGTGAAAGTGCTTTTAGCACTGAAGTCCAAGGCTTACCTGTATTGACATGTTCCAGCTACCAATCTGTCCATTTATAAATGGGCACTGA
Organism: Bombycilla garrulus; assembly: GCA_013400315.1. Lineage (NCBI taxonomy): Eukaryota > Metazoa > Chordata > Aves > Passeriformes > Bombycillidae > Bombycilla > Bombycilla garrulus. Next base: position 746,581 of record VXBU01003160.1, on the reverse strand, counting down.
AACTACCCTCACAAATGACATCAGTATAAATTTAAAGGTTTCTTATCTTAATCAAAGTAAATCTACTCATACTCCTGAACAACTGGCTGCTGTTTTTCCTATGCCAAGATGTTAAACTAGTGAGGTTTTTGGTCACTACTGACCTACCAACAAAGGAGATACAGTGACATATGACACAGATTCAGGTGAAATCCTTAACTGAAAATGACATATTACACTAAGGTTCGGAACATTTTTCTTTTTCACTGGAAAAAAATGTATTAAAATAATTCTTAAAACAACCTACTTTATGACTTCATGTCATTTAGGAAAGGTGCAAAATGTTGTAGCAGATCATACGCCCTTTTAACAGTTACTCACCTGTAGGGGGTTGGGGTGTTGTCCCTTTTAGTCTCTTTAAGTATAGAATTTTGTCCCATTAGTTNGGTTCGTTCTTTTCTTTTTAACCGGGACGGAGCTTCCCCTGTGGCGGCTGCTTCTTCCGCGTGTGGCTCACAACCAGCTCTGCTGGGACGCCCTGCTGAGACTGGGGGAAGAACGGTGACCCATCTCCTCCATCCCTGCACCAAGACTCCTGTGTTCCATCTCGGAGTCCTTCTTGGAGTCCTTCCCTTATTCTCAGAGGCCTGTCGGAGCCATCTACAATGGAGACTGGCCAGGGTACGTGAAGCAGGGCTCCCCCCCATCCCTCTTCCCGACTTTGCCGCGGGGGTCCCTGACTTTTTTGGTAGTTGTTGTTGTTGTTAATACCGAAGTTATTGTTCTTGTGTATCTTGTTATACTCACTATTAAAGGACTGTTATTCCTCCCCATATCTTGTCTGAAGGCCGCTTAATTTTAGTAATTCGGAGGGAGGGGGTTTTCCAAGGGAGGCTCCTGCCTTCCCCAGCAGATACCAGTCTTCAACCCAAGACATCACCTTTGTACATTTACTAGTAAAGAAATACTTTGATGAATCATACACAAGAAGTTTGAGAAGTTTCACTTAGGACTGTTTTCAGAGCTACACACAGAAACTGTCTTTGACACATACTGGGAAAGAAAGATCCATATTGACCCACTCTAAGAAACTCCCAGTGATTAAGAACTAACCAAGAAAAATATTTATTTGCATCATTCAGAAAAAGAAATCTAGCCCTGACCCAATTCAGCTTGAGAGGTCTTTGCTTTATTGCAATTGCTATTTGACACATCCTCATCTAGCTTTTATTATCATTTGTGACAGAGGGTAAAAAATTACCTGCAGTACCCAAGTGATATTATTATTGGTCTAAATACACATTTAGAAGTTAATTATATTCATACAAAACACCTATTATTGATGCCTGTCAACTGATGGACACCTTCGGGAAGTACTTAAATATTGTTTTCCACTTCAGTATGGGGTACCATACTCATTTAAGGGAAAATGAGAGAATTAACTCTGCATTGCTATACCTATTTACCCATATAAGACATAGGATTAAAATTTGTCTTGTTCCTCAATTTTTTTCCCATTACTTTCACTTTTTAAAGTCAAGAGCATGGGACAATTATTTACAAATAACTTTAAGGAATGCAGTGCACAGGCAGGTGTCCTGTTCTGATCCAGAATGAGAGAAAATTTCTCGTGTTAGTAAAACTATTACTAATAAGAGACTTCGTATCTGGAAAGAAGGCATGTGTATCCACAAAATATAAAGGAGTATCTTGTGTCAAGATGAAGATTTCAAATCAAGAAGAAGCAAGTCAAGTTTTGTCAAAAAACCTCCTAAAACAAGAGGAGTAGATACCCTAAGACATCTGAAATTTGACACAGCCAGTATTTGTTGTTCCATCTTTACTTCTGAGGAAGAGAGTTGGGAGCAAGCAAAAAGTTCCAGTCACATATTTATTTAGAATTTATGATTAGGCAAAATATATGGCTACCTAACACAAACAATTCAGTGACAAAATTCTGCCACACCAATATGTAAAATTATTTATTTTCACTTTAATCATATTACCATTTCAGGCATTACAAATTAAAGGTTTGTCTCTTAAAGCATTCAGGCAATTACAGGAAGAAAGGCATTTTCATAGGTTTCACAGGGTCGTACTTCCATCTGCAGGCACCCAAGTACCTCCAAAAATCTTGAAGACCTACATCAAATGTAGCTCCCTCATTGACGGACTTGAGATCTCCCAAACAACATGTCACTTCTTGCAGATGTCAATGAAAGGTTTGTTCTTCACCTGTAAGACAAACCAACCCTCAAATTACTTCAGTTATAACAGACCACTTAAAGTTCTCATATCAGTCTTCTTGCAACTCTTTTATACTCCATGTACATTTCACAATTTGGATTTTTTAATTTTATTATGGCAAACAGTTCATTAATCATAGAGACTTCATCTAAATTTTTACTATTGTGTGTCAACACAGTAACATCTGTTCAAATGCTGAGCTATGTATTGGTAGCCTTGATCCCCACATCTCAAAAATACGCCAGCATCCTTCGGGTCAAATGCAGTCCACAGTCCACAGTCCACCAACTGTAACAGCTGCATCTCCCTTGTACAAGTCATTCTAGGAAGTTCTCTTCATCTGAAAATACAACTTTTACTCATAAATGGGCACATACCTCAATAGTGGCTTCAAAAATTCAGAACTAGGAAAGTCTTAAGATAGGCATGAACTGTCTGAATACTCAGTTCACTGGTAAACTGTTGAAAATCACCTGCTTCAAAATACAAGCTCACTGACATTGTCTGCTTGTCATTAGAAATTTATTTGCAGGCCACTTTCTGCCACTTTTAATTTAATTTCATTTCATTTACATATGCATTTCATCAATCTCTCTGGTTTTTGTGCAGAAAAACAGTTATCATGATCACTCAACAGGCTGTAATTTTGGCTGGACTAAGTGATCTCAGTGATTTCTGTAGGGTCCCTCCCTTTCCCTAGGAATGTAAACATCTGAAAGCATACAGATTATCAAAATTTTTCATTCTTAGAAACACAGGTGGTGGGGGAGCAGGGAAGTTAGGAAATGAAAGAGCTAAAACTTCCAAATCCGAAAGCAGGCTTTCAAACAAATAAAGGGTCTTGAGGGTAAACAGAGAGAAATAAAAAAAGATCAGGGAAAGCTGATTATGGTTATACATTAGTTAATTTTTGTTTTTTCAAAGGGCAGAACTTTTTAAAGTTTAAAAATACCTCCAAATTTGGCCAACACAGTAATCATGTGGATATACTTTTCCATAGTAGGAATCCTATTTCTAGCAGAACTACATCCCATTGGTCTCAAAAGCAACCTAGTATGTAGCCTAATTTGATATAATGTTTACACAGAAGATTTTCCCACACTTGGGGTCTGGAATGTGATCCAGTAGAGGTTTTCTCCTAGAATATTAAGTATTTGAGGATTATTTCATTACAAACATTAAGGTAGTACACATGGATATCCTTCACATTCATCATTCATTTAAATTAATTTCTCTCCAAAACCAAAGACCAAAGATAATAATGCAAACTGCATTGAGTTCATTATTGGTTTTGTAGTGGACACTGATGCATGAACAACTCAAACACTGGATTAAGTTTACCAACCTCAAAATTTATCAAGATTGTTCTCTTTCATTTTGAAAATGTGGAAACATACCTGATTTTTTTTCCTGAAAACAAATTAAAACCCCTTTCCTTTCATGAGGGTAAGATGTTAAATACCAACTGGAGAAGTTACATACAAAAGTTATGCTGAACTGCACAATCTGTCCTTTGAAGATTTTACCAATTCAGCAGACCAGTTTGAAGGAAAATATTTCCTGTCCAATGGCTTATCAAAACCTCCATGGATGATTTTATAACTTACTACAAAAAAATGCACTTACTGGCTTTTCAAGCACAATTGGGTGATCAGGAAGAAACTCTGGTTTCTTCTGAGAGAGAGAAACATTTGAAAGCTTCAGAAGGAAATCTCTGCTGTATTGGATCCTTTCTGTGAATATACAAAATCACTGAGTTCAATATTCTTGTTTAAGAGATTAATATTGGGAATTCAGAAAAATTACTTGGTTACTTAATAGAATGGTAGAAATGCTACCCATGGAATATAAAAATCAGTTTTAAAAACAGAAGTAATTTAGGTCTTATCTTGCATCAGGAAAATCTGAAATAAATTACAGAGCATTTCACTTTAACTGTACCAAACAGACACAATAAATCAACACAGAAAAAAAGAAAAAAGGTGAATTCAACCTTACACCAGACAGACTCTCTGTGTCCTGTTCTAATCAGCAGAAACACCACAAACTGATCTTGAAATCCACAAAAAAAATCTGTTTATAACTCACTCCAAAGTGACACCTATTTCTAAGGGCCAGATAACAAAAACAAGGTGTCTCTTTTCTTGGAGCTAATAAGTTAAATGTCTTTCAACACCTAAAGGTAATGATGAGATCTGCTGCACACAAAATGGCAAACAGATTAATAGCAGTGAAATACCTTTGAGGGGTTATGCTGAATCAACAACAGAGCCTTTGCCCAGAACATGTAGGTTTCTCAATGGAGTTTATAGCACTATCTCTGCTATGGCATAGTTTTGGATACAATATATCTAGCAATGTCTGTATTTCAGCTGATATTCTCAAACAAGAGCACAATAAAGAGAAAATTAATTAGGCAAAGAAGGAACAAACTTTATCTCTGGTCCTTGATGACAAAGAAGTTTGTTCCTTTAGAAATTACGGGCCTCCTGCAAGATTGTTACACTGTCATCTGATGGATAAAGTTTTTGTTTCTCAGACTGTAGGATGTTGAAAAGAGAGAAGCTGATATCAACTATGACATAATTTTTTTCCTGCCTTTGAACAAAAACAATGCAGGAACTGGTGAACCTATGGGAGGGCACGTGGGTAACTTGGAAAAAAATGTTTAAAGAATATAAGAATACTTGAAAACTTATGTCTTGTTATTACCTCCCCTTGATTAAAAACCTACGAAGATGATGACTTCTGCAAGGCCTTTGACACAATCCCCCACAACATCTTTCTCTCTAAATTGGAGAGATGTGGATTAGACTGGGGGACTGTTCACTGAATGAGGAACTGGTTGGACAGTTGCATCTGATCTCATGTTGGAACAAGTCCAGAGGAGAGTCCCAAAGTTTATCTCAGGGTTGGAATACCTCTCCTATGAAGGCAGGCTTAGATAGCTGGGGATGTGTTCAGCCTGGAGAAGAGAAGGCTCTTGGGAGACTTTGAGGCAGCTTTCCAGTACCTAATGGGGGCCTACAAGAGGGCTAGAGAGGGACTTTTCAGAGGCATGTAATGATAGAAAACGGGGCAATGGCCTTAAGCTGAGGAACAGTAACTTTCGGTTAGATATGAGAATAAAATCCTTTTCTGTGAGGAAAAAGCTGCACAGAAAAGCTATGGATGCCCCATCCCTGGGACTGTTCCCCATCATGTTAAGTAGGGCCTTGAATAAGATGGTCTAGTGCCCCCANATGGCCTTAAGCTGAGGAACAGTAACTTTAGATTAGATATGAGAATGAAATCCTTTTCTGTGAGGAAAAAGCTGCACAGAAAAGCTATGGATGCCCCATCCCTGGGACTGTTCCCCATCATGTTAAGTAGGGCCTTGAATAACATGGTCTAGTGCCCCCACCCATGGCAGGGGGTTAGAACTTGATAATCTTTAGTCCCCTACAACCCCAACCATCCTATGATCCAAAGAGTAGTGGTCAAGTCTGGATGTAGATCAGTGAGTGAGGAGTGGTATCCCTCAGGGTTTCGTATCTGGACCAATACTGTTGAGTATCTTCATCAATGACAGACACTGGGATCAGCTGCACCCTCAGCAAATTTGCAGGTAACACCAAGCTGAGTGGTGCAGTTGACACACCGGAAGGACAGGATACCATCCAGAGAGACCTGGAAAAACTCAAGAAGTGGACCCATGGGAGCCCCATGCTGCATTTAAGAACTACTGAGACAGGTAATTGAAAGTACACCACAACTGAAGAGATATCAAATGGAAATTATTATCTGGAACTAAAAGTACAGCTGAACATAAACGAGTTCTAGAAGAAATTTTACTGTGCAAGGAAAAAAAAGAAGAAAACAAAGACTTATTTGTAAGCAGTAGCTGAATAGTAGGACCTCTAAAGCTGTGTAACTCTGAAGGTAAACATTACAAAAATCAGCAAACAAAAGCCCTTTGAAAGCAAGTGTGAGAAAAAGTTTGACAGTGTGGAGAATTGTGGAGTAGACTCAGGGAGGCATGACAGAGCAATTAACACTGAAAACGATCCAAAGTGATGGCTTATACAAGAAACCAGGATCTGATGAAAAGCTGTTTAAGATCTTGTAGAACCAAACAATCTCTACCCATCACAAGCAGAATTGATGAGAAAGGATCAAAGACACCACCAAACAGACAGAACTTGACAAGTCGTTCATCTAACTAGATCCAAAGACCAGAACTCTCTTCTATTTATCAAGATCTAAAATAAAAGAAATTAAGCTGAGCTTGAAAGAAGATACATAGGTACTTATTTTCAAGTCAGTACCACATGACAGAACAGAACTAATGCTCAAGAGCCTGAGAGATGGTAACCTCAGACTGACAAAAATACAAAAGCCTCAGTAAAACTTAATAGAATTCTTTCAGATTTTGAGTACTAAGAGCAAAAGAACAAACCACATATTCAGAGATTACTTAAGGATTGGGGACTACAGATAGATGCCTCATACAGGCAGACAGAGACAGAAGAAATTGTCTCAATAAACTGGTGACCTAACCTGGGTCACTGATGCAGTTTCTGTGACACGTTTTATAAGGAAAAATTAGGTAGGAAGCAGAACAGAGAAGTACTGTGAGAATGCATTTGAAATCTGAGATTGTCCCCTAATGAAAAAAAAAACAAAAAAGAGTAAAGTTTTGACTTGGTTAAACTACCAATTCTCTATGAGTACAGTGGCAGACAGTACAGAGAGAAAAGCATTAGGAGCAACCTTAAGGACAGTACTGACACAAAAACAAATAGTCCAGGATTAATCATAAAAGAAATTAATTCATATCTAACCATTCAAATACTATTATTTTAGAACCACTGTAGTAAGAGCAGGACAAGGAAGCCAAAATGCTGAGTTCTTTACTTGATTACATTCAATAGTCTGCATGCCACAACTGAGCCCTGGAACAGGCTAAAGGATGCTATTCAAATTTGTACTTCTACACATACAAGTAATCTATACAAATCCAGTATTCTGTGTGAAGATTTTTTTTATGTTTGGGGTCTGTTTTTTCAAGGGGTTGGTTGGGTTTTTTTTTGTTTGTTTGTTTTGTTGGGTTTGTTTGGGTTTTTTAAAGACAGTTATATCCCTATATGCAAACAACGCTATCAGTGGCAGTTTTCCATCTCAGTTATGGTCAGCTTTTACACCTTCTCTAGAATGTTATGTGAAAAGCAGAAAAGTTTCATATTGCTCTCCAAACTATCAATGCACTGGTTGATCAGAAAAAATAAAGTGCAGCCCACATCACTTCAAACTTCAGTTCTCCTCCATCCAGAAAACACAATCCTGACACAGCTCCCCATGCAGCATTTTACCTTTTTTTTCTCCTGATTCATGTTGTTTTGGTTGACAGAGCATCACAGTTTGAGTTAAGATCTTCACTTCAGTCATTTCAGAGGACTAGAATGGGAAGGAAAGTTATGAAGCTTCTCCTTCAAGCATATTAAAACACAGATACATGTTTTTTAGTTAAAAGTAACAATTGTAGCACAGCTTAATTTGCACCTGTAGAATCTTAGTCTTGATTACACACAATAAGGAGATAGTTCAGTAAAACAATACAGATGAAGAAACTGGAGAGACATTTTTTACATAGAATTCTACAGTGCTATTGATAGTTTTCAAAAATAACACATTTATCCCCTCCTTCTCTATTAACCCACCTGGAACACAGCCACAAGCTGCTACATTGGGGAATAATACAATACAAAGGAAGAACTTTCCTTAAGACCAAAGCATGGACTTGGATTCTCTCACTTAGCAAAAAGGTTTGCTTCATAAGCATCAAGACCCAATATCCACAGTAGAATGCCAAGTTTTCTCCAGCTGCCAAAACCTTGAAGAAAGTGTTTTGGAAAGCTGGAAAGTAGTTTATCTTCAAGAGCTTGTCTTAGCTCCGAAAAGACTCGACAGGTCTGAGGAATGTTCACATCACTTTGAGTCAAATGGGAAGTGGGCACGAAGTGAAAATTGCTCATCAAGCAGGGGCTGATAGGGCACTATTCAGAATTTGGGGCACCCATGAAACAGTTCATGGTCAAAAGTATTATTAAAGATTCTTTTCCATATACCACGTTAAAGAAGTAGTTTAAAAAATATTAAAAATACATCTATACCTATATAAACAAATGCAGTATGAAGCTACATGTAGCTAAATACTGATGAAACTGATTATTCCAATACTGATGACCAGAGGCTTATTTAAAAGGGAGTAGTTTGATCTCAGTAATTACTGCTNTTTTTTTTTTTAAGTCAAAGGCAGCTTGCAGAAGCTTAAGACAATAGAGGACTACAGAATTATTAAAACTCTTTTAAAACAATAAAAAAAATAAAGTAAAAATTAAGGAATAGTCATTTGTTCTAACAAAAACCCCCATCTACCAGTGCTCTGAAAAAACATTCAAATCAGAATCAACAGAAAGTCAAATTCAAATATGAAATATGAAGCATTCCAGTTTGAAGACTTCAAACATCATTTTCCAGCAAACAGCAACAACCAATTTCAAGTCTGAAAAACATATCCGTACCATGTCCAAAGCCAAGCACTTCTAGCAATAAAGCATGAAGTTTTATGCTGTTTGCTGTCTCAAATGTATTTGTGCAAGTGTTAATAACAAAAAAAATCTAATTTTATTATTTACACATAATAAGCAAAGACAGAATACATGTACTCTAAATTTAAAAGAGCTGACTTAAATTCAGTGAAGACTAAAGAAATGCCACACAGACTTTCGTAAGAATCTTAAATTCCTAAGCTGCATTTTTCAGCTATTAGTGCATGCAAATACCAGGGAAAGGCATTCCTGAAACTGGTAATTCTTTTCAACAGAATTGAACACTTCTGATACTTCTGATTTAAAACATTCAGAGCCAAAGGACACTCCTAGCTGGAAACAGTTTTCATTTGGTTACATAACAGATCAGCTGACCTCCAATTTATAAATATTTACTCAATACTCACCCAGTTAACCTTACTCTGCAAACATACTTCAGTGCTGCTGGGTAATTCAGTCCGAATGTTTAATGCAATGGGTGATGCTGGTGAGCATAAAACATTAAGAAAAAATAATTTCAATAGATTCTACAGTATTATTTTGTGACACTTGCCCCAAGAACATTCCTGGCTGCACAGAGATTATATGGATATTTATTCACAACTTAGAAGCTCTACATCACCACAGGACCCCTTTTCTGTTTCTTCCATAAATTTTATACTAAGTAAGAATTTTTAATGCCATTTAGCTTCAGTCCACATCAGCAGAGCTGATGATTTTCTGGCCACCAAAAATTTCTAACTTAACAACAATAACAACTGTAATACTGCAATATCTAGGCTTTAATCTATAGAGGTTTAAAACTTAAACCAAAATATTCACACCTGATGTAAATACTGCATGATTTTTTTACTTAAAAGTATTTTTTTTTGTTTTGAACTTGTATGAAAGCTAGATAAGAACAATGCAGTGCAGTGTACTGTACTTGAAATAAACCTTAAATAATCTGTTAAATTATGTGTATTTTACGTTTTCAATAGTAGGAGTCAGGTATCTGAAGAAATCCAAATTTAACAGAGAAACCCGATCCAGCTTTCTGAAGCCTCATTTCAGATGCCAAGCTAGAAAAGCAGTACCAAAGAGCTCTCCATAAACCTCATATAGTTTAAATTCAGATTTTATCACAGAGATGATGCACTAAGATCAATACACAGCAAGGTATTTGCTCACTGTAGTTGAACAAAGTTAATTTAAAACCAAAACAAAACAAGACACCGTACACATCCTTGTTACTTCCCTAAACATAACCCAAACTTGGTAAAGTGAACTGCACCTTAGCCATGCTACTCACCTTGTTTAGAAGACAGTTGATGCACAGGTCGTGCTGGCTGAAGGGATTTACCAATAAACTTTTTTGCTTCTGTAACATTTTGAAACATCGCACTTCAAAAAGCAGCTGAAATCATTAGCATTCAGTTTCACACATGGATGTTAAGCAAGAAGAGCAATCTACCTACTCCTTGTTAGTTGCATTTGACAAGGCAATATTATATCTGGGCAGGAAAAAGCAGAAAGGTCTGATGCATAATTTTTTTAGATGATTGAATATGCTGGATTAAATTTGCATGAAGACAGAATCAGACACTTCTCTCATTTTTCCTTCCAATTGAGCTTCTCCAGAAGATTCTTTCCCTGTATGCCTATGTATACGTTTGGAGAAAGGAGATGGGGACACAATGGAAATAAGGGGGTTTCTAACATTTTAGTTCAATGAGTTTTTAATTAATTAGCATCAGCTACCCCTTATCAATCTGTTGTCTGCAAAGGAGTTCCTTATATATGTATATAAGCTTACAGGATTGGTTAAATTAATACAGTTTTCTATCTTGCCACTCAGTTTAGCTACTATAGAAACATCAAAAACTGCTAAGGTGGTGCTGGGCTGAAAAACCTCACACTTTAAGTAAGCAATCAGTTGGAAAATGTCCATTTGTAGTATCTGTATATCAATGTATCTCCTTCTCATTCCCATCTCTTTTGTCAGCTGGGAAATGTTATGATTTGAAGGAATTTCAGCTTTTTTAGAGAAAAAGAATACCAGAGAGAACAACCATCACAATAAAAATGATAGCGATTTTTTTTCTCTAAGAAAGTTTACAAGACAAGGGAATAATTGTTATAGCAAAAAAAAAAAAAATTAAAAAAATCAAGGAATAATCACAACTACAAGAGTTACAACTACATTATCCATTTTCAGTATGAAACAGGAAAAGAGAAGTTAGGCTGTTAGACCCAGCATCACACTCACCTTTAGCTGGTCTTTGTGTTATAAGAAGAAAACTAAAAATCATCTGAGAATTTACTACATGATAATTTTTGAACACTTCTAACATAGTAAAATAACAATTTTTCAACACATGAAGTTTAAGCCCGCTCAGGTCTAGAAACCAACTGTTTGATGGTTACTGTCTAAAGGAGAACAACTTAACTAAAGCTAAGAAAAATTTCTGGTTTGATTTTCTGATTTTCCTACCCATTAATCTTAAAAAAGGAAGACTGCAAAGCTGTAGTCAAGAGCAGCAATGAAAATTCCTGCAGCTGAATTAACTAAGACTACAGATATGGATGACATATTTAATTTTACCCAGATTAGGAATGCTTGTATAAATGACATTTATCCTAGATAGTGAAATTCCACAGAAAGCAATGCAGTAACAATACACATTTGCATAAGAAGAGTGAAAAAAACCCCACCAAACACAAAAACGCTTTTACCCTCTGACTATTCCTGAAGTTTTCTTTCATGCCCTGACGACAAATGATACAAATGCTTTTTAAAACCAGGAAAACCTGTTTAAGAGGCTGGCTAGCTTCTAGAATGCAGCACACCTCTATATTTTTCTAGTGTTCTGACAATAAACACAAGTTGTGTGGTGACAGCAAAACAACACATTTTGCCATTCTTCCCTCACTCTCCCCCAGGAAGACTCTAGAAAAGACCTCAACAAGTTATCTAGTCCAACCTCCTCATTTTATAGAGTGTTCTTTCTGACCAGTATCAAGGAAAGTGGAGGAAGATTCATTTTAATAGCTGAGAAATAAAGTTCTTCCATGAGAGTCTACTGCAGTAGGGGCAGCATCCCAAGAATTCCCCCTTCCAAGACCACCCTACTTCTGTGGGGTCATTCCCATGGGATACCTGACACCAGCAAACAGGCCTAGAAGCAGTTCTGNCGGGCACGGCCGGGGCTGCGCGGGGCTGAGCCGCTCCCCGCCGCTTCCCGGACCCCCTTGGGATTCAGGGAAGCGGGGAACGCCTGAGAGCTGCCCTACGAGGCCCTGCCAAGGCGCAGGAGAGGCGAGTTGAGGTGCTGCTGCTCAGCTCCGTCTGGGGTTAGACCTGAGAGGGACTGGGAATAAAGGTGGTGTACTCCTCCGTCCCTCAAAGGGAGTCATGTTCCGTCAGGGCCTTGCACTGGAAATTGGGAGAAATAAGTGACTTTTGAACAAAACTGAGGCCTCTACAGATAACTTCATCGAGAAATAAAGGGGCAATTTGCAGGCCTTGGAAAGCTGTCAATGAATTGGAAAACTGCCCTTGCCAATCTGCCCCATGGCACCGGGCAGGAGGGACCAAAGAATGGTCTCTGGCTTCTCAGTTATGGAAGTGATGGCATCCTGTATGGTTTGGAAATTCAGATTTCTTCTCATTTTTTGCTCACAACATGTATTCGACAGTAACCATGAACACACCCTGCTAACTCCCAGAGGAGCACACTAAAGTTCCCTGATGTTAGTTTGCTGGACTTCACCTTACTTAAGTATACAATTTTAATTAAAAATCCCTAAGTCTTTGCTGAATTTTTTTTTAACGTATATATTTCATATCACCTACTAAGAATTCCAGAAGTTCAGAATAGGAAGGTAACACCAAGTACATAATCACATAACTATCAAGTAATTAATTATTAATATCCAATGTTAAGATTCATAGTCCTGGCTAGTTTTATAAAGACTGTTTTATTGNTGTGTGGTGACAGCAAAACAACACATTTTGCCATTCTTCCCTCACTCTCCCCCAGGAAGACTCTAGAAAAGACCTCAACAAGTTATCTAGTCCAACCTCCTCATTTTATAGAGTGTTCTTTCTGACCAGTATCAAGGAAAGTGGAGGAAGATTCATTTTAATAGCTGAGAAATAAAGTTCTTCCATGAGAGTCTACTGCAGTAGGGGCAGCATCCCAAGAATTCCCCCTTCCAATACCCCCCTACTTCTGTGGGGTCATTCCCATGGGATACCTGACACCAGCAAACAGGCCTAAGCAGTTCTGTAGAATATCCAGCATTTTTTTTTTTAGTATCTTATTAGTATCTTAACAAGCAGCCATCTACCAAGAGCCCATCTCAAGCGTTTGGAAGGCTGTTTCCTAAATGCGTGAAGGGGACTTGACGCTATTTTCATGAAAAACCCCACGAGTAATGGGAAACTGTCCGTCCCTCTCGCCCGAAATGGCACCGCACTGGAAACCTCACAGCCCCCAAGAAACAAAACCTCCGGGCAGCCCGGCTCCTCACCCCCTGCCCGGCCCCAGTGCCCTCCTTTGTGCCGGGGGATGCCCAGCCCACCTCCAGCCGCCGGCAGCGCCCCTGCCCCGCGATGCGCTGGCCGTGAGTCCCGCTGAGCCCGCTCNTGCCCCATGGCACCGGGCAGGAGGGACCAAAGAATGGTCTCTGGCTTCTCAGTTATGGAAGTGATGGCATCCTGTATGGTTTGGAAATTCAGATTTCTTCTCATTTTTTGCTCACAACATGTATTCGACAGTAACCATGAACACACCCTGCTAACTCCCGGAGGAGCGCACTGAAGTTCCCTGATGTTAGTTTGCTGGACTTCACCTTACTTAAGTATACAATTTTAATTAAAAATCCCTAAGTCTTTGCTGAATTTTTTTTTAACGTATATATTTCATATCACCTACTAAGAACTCCAGAAGTTCAGAATAGGAAGGTAACACCAAGTACATAATCACATAACTAACTATCAAGTAATTAATTATTAATATCCAATGTTAAGATTCATAGTCCTGGCTAGTTTATAAAGACTGTTTTATTGTTTCCATCAAGCATATTGGCTCTGCTTTGCCGCAGTCTCTGAATTTTATTAACTTAGGTATTCAGAGATGAATACTGCCCCTGAAATAGTGGCTATTATATACAGATGTCACGCTCCTACAGTCTTCTCTCCTAACACATCATCTTCCACTTGGTTTCCTGAACTGTACACATATGATGTGCTACCTATCAGCCTTCTCGGTGATGCAGCACATCTGCATACTCACTAACCCATTTGCTGCCGTTTAAGGTCTGATTTAAAGTAATTTTTCCCAAGTGAATTAGTTTTTACTCAGATGCGTCCTGTTTCTTCTGACCCACCATCCATTCTCACAAGATTGTCATGTAAAACAGTTGCTCTCCTATTCTTATCAACCATTCCCTTAGCTACATAAGAACTAATTATAAATTATTAATATGTAAGTGCCCATAAATATTAAATGTCCCTGGCTGTTACTCCAGAACTGTTACTGATGGGAAATTCAATGGGGCAACTAAAATAAAGGTATGGTTTTTCATGGGGCTGTTGTGCTTTTTGAAAGAGGCATGTCAGGTGATGCAAACCAGATTTACACAAGATCAACACTACCCTTCTTGACATACTGAAATGGTACCATGTACAGATGTAGAAGTACATATTCTTGCGGTATTTTTGCATATTTAAATATGCTAAGGATGAACTAAACAGTAAAAAATGTCACGTGTTTTTCATAGGGGCCGTAAAGTGGTCGCTGCTGGGTTGTAAGGCAAGGAGAAGGGGCAGGAACAAAAATATGGGGGGGAAAAGGAGTGTGCCAGGAAGATGGGAATATTAGGGCTGGTAATGGCTGTTTTGCTGCCCATCCCAGCAGGAATAGTTATCACCTCACAGGTGAAATGCCTGTGAGCTGGCAATGGCAGCAGAGCAGTGGGGCCACTGTCCAGCACCTGGCCTAGGGAGTGCTGGACTGCAGCCACTTCACAGAGCCCAGCAACCTGCCTGTGCCTACAGAGAATCCTGCTTCTGACTGTGAGAAACGAAAACATAAAGTGGAAAAACATTAGCTTATTGGTTGTCTCCCAGTTTGTTCGGTACTGGTAATTAACAGTACTGAAAATTTCTATTTCATTTGGTTGGTATTGTTTATGTTCTTACATTAAATTACTTTAATCTAGTGTACTCTCAAATACCTGATATATGCAATAATTAATTTGAAAGGCCAATAACAGGTCTAGCCAAGAGAGACTTACTATATGTTGCAAAATATAAATATTAAAGGTTTTTGTAGCTGTGTGAACAAAATGCTTACATGTAGGAAACAAAAGCACCCCAAAACAACCTGTTTTTTCTATTTGGTGAACTATTCAGGGAAATTATTTCTTTTTAACATACTGATTGTGCTCCTAAAGGCTGTAGATTACAGAAAGTGGCACAGTCACTCTTTCTCCCTGTACTTGATACGGTTCAGCAAAGCAGAAAACATTTATTAAAGACAGTATCAATACTGCACATGTAAAAATCAGCAATTGCACGTCTAGATGAGCGTGTAATTGTAATTGCATGTGATTTCAGGTTTGTAATGGATGGCACTTAACAGCAAAGTGATGCTTTGTGCTGAAATGAAAGGACTCTTGGGTCAGCCTGAGGGCAGACTTGTAGCTGCAAGTTTAAAAAGCCATTTTCAGTGTAATTTGATCCTCAGTTGTGCAGCCAAATGTAATCAGTCTATTTGCGTATGTAATTGTGATTTATTTAGCAGTACTTTTTTGGGAGACTTTTTTTTTCTTAAAGCCACTTTCAAAAGAATATCATCACAAAGGAAAAAAATACAACAACAAAATAATCCCCCCCCCCAAAAAACCCTAAAGCATTATTTCCAATGCTATATGCTTTACTAAGTCAGTCAACAGAACAAACACCAAGAGACAAGAATGTACATGTAAATATATATCTCCACACACAGAATATTATGGTTGTACTTTTGTGAAGCGGCTGCTTTCAGCTAAAATTGTGACTTGTGCTGTGGGGGCAGCCGAGGGAAACAACACAAAAACTCTTTTACCCCCTGACGGTTCCTGAAATTGCACTACTTAACATAATTGAGTTTCATCTTTCAACAGAGTTGAGAATTCAGAATATTAATCATAAGTATTAATCTTGGTTTTTTTGACTACAGAAACTGTTGAATTGAAAGTGGGAAGCTGTTCCTGTATTTAGTGCTTACCATGTGTAACTAGAAGAATGTTAATGACCAGTATATAATAATAAAAGAATAATATATCAAATATATTTTCTTCACATACAAAAATTCCTGCAAGTCTGTGAACTGTCATGATTCTCAAACCAGGATTTTGTCTTTTACTTTAAAATTAATTTTCTGGTAACATTTTTTGTAACAAATTCTCAATACTTTTCGTTAAATTTCTGACTTCTTTAAATCTGAAGAAAAAAACCTCAACAACATAGATCAAAAGCACTGTGCAAGTACCAAAAAATACCTAAGTGACAGATAAAATTAATTTTATAAATAAAATAATGCCTAGAGAAGGAAAACTGATAGACTGCAGCTTGATGAATCCACTTTGTATATAAAGGAGGGCATTAGCAATTATCAAGGTATCTGCTGTTTGCTTTTTGTTTTTTTCATTAGCAAAAGAATAAGGTAAAGAAGCTAGGAAAGATTTGTGGATCTGCTTAGAATCAATCCAGAAAAATCCATCTATCATGATTCATGACACAGTCTTATAACCTATAAGTCTATAATCTACTAAATATGCTTAGTAGTAGATAGATGAAACAAATAAAACAAAAGACAAAAAAAAAATCCCACACATACAGTTCTCTTGTGTGGTTTTAAATATTCACAGGGAAAGAGACTCACATATTTAATAATTAGTAATATTCCTGTAAGAGTTCATTTTGCTTTGGGAGAACTGAAATTCTGAAATCACAGCTTAACAAATTCAGTGAAAGTTTTGCATTTTTTTGTACACTTTTTTGGGCCAGAATTCCACCTGCTATTTATATAGATTTCTTTACTTTGAATTCTTACACCTGATTCATCTATCATAGCTGAATTACAAGACCTTCATATATGCTGGGGTTAGTCACTGAATCTGAAAAAAAAAAAAAACTTCAAGAGAAATCAGCTCATGCTTCAATGCAATGAAGAATTCTGCTTTCCAGTATTTCAGTCATGGGAGTTGGGTTTAGTTTTTAGGCTGATTGAGATTGTTGCCATAGCTTTTAATACCACGAGAATATATTGAGTCTTATTAGTAAGACTTTGCTACCTTTAGATTCAGACTCAATCAGCATGATTCTGCAAATGGTACCAAAACCTGTACTGATAAATAAAGATGCAGTAGAATGGGGATGGAATAATCAGGACCAAGAGTATAACAGGAAAAAAAAAGAAAAAAAAACAAAGTTTGGAATGTGACATAAGGAAACAGGAATTAACTGTGCAAAAGAGCAAAGAGCAGTAATTATAAAAAATACACACATTAAAACTATGCATTCATGCTTCTTTGGATTAAGATAATCATTTGCGTCACAGCTGTGACGTGGTCATCAAAATTGTTGAAAATTTTAATTAACATGCCAAATAGAAAATACAATTTCAAGTTAATACTACTTTTGTGGGTTCAGATGTATATATATATATATAAGATTAAGAATGACCTCATTCAAAATCAATCCTTTGTAAATTAATCCATTTTTATGCACCCTGGGAAATAAGATTTGCTTTTTCACCTTGAAATATTGTATAAAACTACTAAATGCATATTTCTAACTATTGGAATGGAATAATTATGACCTCATTTAGTTTTTGCTAGATGTGAGGTATGACTGATTTACAAGGAATCAGAGCAAAGTTCCTTACTTATACTGTTATTTATTTACATGAGAAAGATTAATATTTCTATAGCTTTTAAGTTAGTACCTGTCTTACATCAGTTCACTGTTTTTCTATGCAGTGAATATCTAGTAGCCTGCAAAGATGAACTAGTAAGACAGCAGCCAGTGTAGCTTCAGTGCATATTTGATCTTTCTGCATTATGAAATACGTTGTCTCCATTACAGAAGAGGCAGGGGATGAGCCTTAGTCTTGTCCTAAAACAGAGTTTGGAGAATACATCTACCCCCTGCACAGAGATAGTCTGGCTGCTGTGTGTGCTGTCGAAGAGTGGAAATCTAAGAAAGAACCAAATTTTGCACTTCACTGTGTGGAACTGTGATCTCTTGCCATGTGAATCTGCATGAGAGAACCAAGGTAGTGCACAGAAGCAATCTGAGAAACAGCAGCTCAGAGGAGTGCAGAACAAAGTCTAGCAAGTTTTGTCTGTCTGCTTAGCAGCTGCTTTTTCTCTGCCAGAAAAAGCAGTTGCACAGACTCAGGGACGTAACTCCTGCCTGTGCAGGGACTCCTTGTGATAGAAAGCAATTGCCAGGAGCAGGAGAGCTCTGGCAAGAGAACACTTGCACTGGGGAGCATGAAGGGAAAACGAGTGCTTTGTGTGCCTTGGCTTGGCACTGCCTACTGCAGGTCATCCTGCTCAGAGAAGCCAGAAACTGCTCAGTTTATGCTCCAGTGCACCCATCATTTACTCATGCTCAGCTATCTAAGCTTGCCACTTCATTGTGGCAGTGGACCCATCAAACTCGGGCTGTTTGCTATCTCAGGAGAGCAGGTTGTTCTGGCCAAGAAGGCGCTTTTTCTCGCCCAAATGCTCTTGATCATTTACTGTGTGTCTCTTAAACATAAAGGCAGGGAAAAAGCAAAGGTCACCAAAAAGCAAATGAGAAGAAGGAACAGCATCAAGTCAGAAACAAAAGAATTGTTGCCGTCATTAACCAAACATAGACATAATTAGAAAAAAACAGGCATGCAAATAAAAACACACAAAAAAGCAAAAATAGTAGCTCAAAATTCTATTTTGGAACTGAAGCCCTATAACTACCCCAGGAATAAAGATTAATTTGATTTTCTGAATATGCAAAACTTTATTTTTATATATAAGAACGGAAAAAAGTAATTCACTGCTTGTAAAATTAACAGTACTATTTGAACTGAAACTGCACAGAAAATATACACATGACTTTTGGGATGGAAAACTTTGATCTAAAATATTAATATTTGACATTATAAGCATCAGAGTAAAAAAGGATACAATTAAAGCTCAGAGAATGGAAACATTGCGCAAGTTGAATACTTTTTTAAAGCATGCTTTCTAGTCCATTGACCTGCCCATAAAATAACAAATGTGCATTTATGTTCAAAGAAATGTGAATATTTTTTCTTACTCCTAAATAAGAAAGGTACACAAACTATAAATACCACTATAGACTTTTTTAGCCCTCTTCCACACTGATTAAAGTGAGCTGAGTAATTTCTAATGGAGGAAAAAAAACCCAAAAAACAGAGAATGCCAGTTTGTCAGACTCGGATTTCTCAAGGAAACTCCTTGTTTGACTGCATTTTGAATGAAATAAAGCCAGAAAACTCTCGTGAAAACCTGCATGCTGTCTACTGGTTCATCTGGTAGTTCCCTGACATAGAGCCTGCTCAGGGCATAGGGCTCCAAGCTTGAAGAGCTTCTTAGGAAACGTGTTACACCTTCCAAATTACTGTTGAACAGAAATTCTATATTAAAGATTCACATCTTCAAGTACTCTATGTTTTATCTCTCTGATATAGTTAGAAATTATGTTCAGTGTGTTGTTAAAGCATTCCTTAAACACGCAGGAATTTGGTATACTTCATAAGCTTAACTTGCGAAACTGGCAGATACAACACACAGTGGTATCAGTTGCAGATATCAAATTTAAAAATATGCAAAGAAAAATATCATAATCACATTTACAAAATTAAAGACAACCCAATCTACTCTAATGACACTGCACAAACAAATAATATAAAAATAAAATCCTCTGCCTATTTCCTAGCTAGGCAACTTTGCTAGGTTTTTTTTTAACAAATTGAAAGCATGACAAGAAAGATATGCATGAGTAAGAGACTTCATTCAAGGACAATGAAAATTTAGATTGGTTTGGAAATACTAAAAATTTACTCTGATCCTTCTGTGAGGGTAATACACTGTATGCCATTGGGCCTGTGAGCAAATTATTTCTCACACAATTTAATTCAAATCAATCCTGAAATTCCATCAGCCAAACCATTTTTCCTAGGAAATATTAAAAAAACAAAAAAGGCAAAGCAGCATGTCCTCAGTCTCTTATTCCCTTCTTCAGTTGTTTGGGGAGGCTTTAGACATTAAGCAATGCACGTAAATCCAAGTAATCTGGAACTATAACCGTATCATTACAAATTTGTATAAATTCATGCAAAAGAGCTCCTCTTAAGTTTACTTTGAAGTGGTTGTTTCTCCATTACACAATATGCTGTTATCGGAGAGAATGCTAATACGCAACTGTCTTTAAGACCCTATGCATCTCATCCATCTTTATCTTTCAGCCACTGCTTATAAGTGTTCCCTGACACTTATAAGTGATAATCATTATCATTTGATAATGTGATTATAGTTTTATAATTTGATAAATCATTTTACTTTGATAAAATGCAATTTTTTATTTGATAATCAAATTTAATAATCATTTTACTAAGTCATTGCAATGACATACCGCTTGTCATCTGGATTAATTTCCAATCCATAGTCATATCCGTTACTTTTATTCCTAAAATTTAGCTAAACACACTTCTTTCGCGCAAACTGTTAAAAAGAACCATAAAATCCACTAAAACGATCCAAAGTCTGTTATGGTCATGCACTTTTTTTTTTCTTTCCCAAAACCAGCCAACATGAATGCCTACAAACTAATATTAAAGCAGAGGATGTGATGAAGGGATAAGTCCCTGACAGACTGCCCCAGATTCCACTGAAGTGTAACATGAGGAGTTGCTCACTAATCAAGCTAACAAGTAGCTTTACTGTTCTAAAGTAAAAAGCCTTTTGTGGTTAAAGCTGTAGGAAACTGAACCTAGGTATTCTTTTCTTGTTGGCTCAAATATCCATAACAAAAATCTTGCAAATAACTTAAACCGGATTAAGTTCCTCTCTCCCCTCTCCTTCATGACCTCCATCCAGCATTTTGCTCCTTCACCTTCACGCAGTCTGCTGCAGATCGACAGTAGCAACAAAGTCACAGAAAAATTTGAATTGAGGTGGCACTTTCAAAGTTACTTTCAAGCAGGGCACTGCCCTGCAGCAATGTATGTACAGCACAACTCTGCTGCTGAGTCCTGGCATAGGGATAGCCACAGGTGGAAGGCTAAGGAATGGGGACAACTTAATCCAGCCACTGAGAAAAACATGGCTTGTAACCCCCTGTAAAGACACTAATTTTTCATATGAAGGGGGATTTATTACAATGAGAGTCCAGCTTTCAACTACTGCATGTTATTCTAAACATTATGGTTAGAATTTTCTATTTCAAGTAATTTAGTGACGCTCATTCCTCCAACGCTGATCTATTTTTCCAAAAAGATTTTTTGAAAGGGAAAGCTCATCCCTGGCAAGGTTAATCCAAATCACACAGGAAATTATGCAGGACAACACAGGATAAATTAATATAATGCAGTCACTCAACTTACTCTCAGTTTCTAACAGCTGGAATTATAACAGATAAACAGCATACTAACCTGACAAAAGTATTAAGTATTTCCAAAAAAATGGTATGCATGGCTTGCCATATCTTCCTAGTTTGACAATCACTATATGTGAATAATTTTACTGATGTGTTTTTCAAACTTGCTTAGAAGAACATTTCCAAGATATTTTTAGAGTGTGTACTTCATTCAGTGTGGAAGTTCTGCTGTTGGAAAAGGCAGTGAGATAGAGCTAACATGACAAATCATCTTGCTGCTACTCACCTATTTATTATTCAAGTCCTTAAAGTTAGTTACAAAGGTTTTCTAGCACTTCCTATGAAGCTGCTGCCTTGGCACTCCCTCTGTTTATAAAGGCATGCACTTCATAGAAAGACAACATCCATTTCTCAGCAGTAACCACTAATGACTCCATAGCTGCTCCAACATCTTCTCCAAGCACTTCCTGCTGAATTTCTTGTCAGGCTGATTTGAAAGATTTAGCTTATTTCAACATGCTACTTGTGACAAAGACCTCCTAATAACCTAATTTTCAGAAACACTACCTTCTTGGCCTCATACAACAACATATAAACATGTATGGTGGGTACAAATAAAATCTGTAAAATTCTATTCATCATGGTCATGCACATCTAAAAAAATTAACAGTTTAAGGTCTGAAGTGTTTCCCAGTCAAAGCCACAGTTTGTATAAAAGCTCTGTTAGAAAGGAGTGGAAAGAGTAGGGAAGGAGGGAACTAAAACCTCAAAGTCCAGAACTCCTTAAACATGAATTTTAATAACTCCTTCCTATACCTAACACAGAAATGTATCTTGAGGAAAAGACTACTGAAAGTCAACAAAAACAATGAGTGATTATAAAACCTGACTGAAAGATGTTCTAGTGGTCCATAAGCACAGGACAGGATTTTTTTTTTAAATTTAAGTTCAGAGAAGTTTATTGGATTGATATGTAGTTCAGCACAGATCATCACGACTGTCTGCAAACAAGTCCACTTCATAAATGGCCCTCACAGTCCCATCAGATTCTACCATTAAATTTCTTAGCTGCTGAAAATATCACAATTCTATGTACCCAGCAGTGGTTGAAATGTAATGACAGTTTACAGAAATAACTACCGTGTTTTACTTTGCAAAAGGAAGTAGCAGCAAACCTTGTTATAGAACCCCGATCCAGACAAAAGTAGAGTTACTTTGTCCATGTATCATCCCTTCTGCTGAAAAAAGTTGAGAAGAAAAAGAAGAAATACAACATAGGAAATGAAGTACAGCTTAACACAGGGGAGAAAAGTAAAAATTCCTTTGATTCATTAAAATAACATTATACCCAGCCCCCTCCCACTGCCACCTTCACTGAAGTTACAAAAGCAGTGGGTGATTTTCTGTACAGCCCTAGCCTACTTTATTACACAATGTGGAGTGCAGGCAGTATTTTGAAACATGAAGTACCAGGGAAGAGTATTCATAGATTCAAATGCAAGTGAGTACAGCAAATCTCAACAGTGAAGGGATGTAAAAAGCACTATGAAAAGTAGGGAGTATATTAGTCCATCAATAAGCCATTGATTCAAACAGAAATCCCAACAGTGGTTTAATCTCTTATTTACTTCGTCATTTTTCCTAAAACATCAAGATACTTGCAATTTATAATGCTCTCTTGTATTCCTATGGCTGCCATTTGGCAAAAATGCAGAGCTCACCTTTGGTGTGCAATACCTCTGTGGCTCCTGTATCATACTAGGAAATCTGTCCACTTATGCATTGTTATTTACATATAAATAACAAAATACATTTAAGTTTGAATAATAATCTTTATTTCTTTATTAGTTTATTTGTAAAAGGTACATTGTAATCCTGAGCTACTGCTTTTATACATTTAGCGTCATACAAAGACAGATCATTTACAGTTTGATCATTTACATTTATTGTGCTCCAAAATCCTTATCCAAATATTTTGACTTAGCAGGAACATAGATAATTTAAATTACATGTATCCCTGAAACATCCATATTAATTTACCCATCTGACCCCATTATCTAAATTACTACAGTCGTCTAAATCACTCAGGACATTCCTTCTGAATTTAGCAAAAACTTGTTTAAAATTATAAAGATGGGCAGTGCAAGAACTGGTCCCTCAATCCTTTGTGAATACATCATTAGAAAAAACTTTCTGTTTCCGTATTCTCTTGGCAAGTCAGTGCTAAATTGACTAGATGTACTTTGATGGAATGGTCCAAGTAATAGCTTACTCATTTCCTTGTTACAGCAGTTAATGAGAATTTACAGTGTCTCCCTTTGCAGTGACCAGTGTAATTAACTCTCCCAAGTAGGGAAGATCTGTGATCGGAGGAAAGTAACAGGCAACCCATCACCATCTTATTGTCATCTACATGACACTTAAGTATTACAAACCAAGTCATATGAAATGCTTCCCTTAGACCCTGTAAAGGAACTTGTACGAATAACCAGAGTTAAGTTCCATAATCCGAGCATGGCTTTTAGGATTTGCCAGTTAAAAAAAAAAACAAAAAAAAACCAAAAACAACAAAAACCCCAAACAAACAACTGAAACAAACCAAAACTAAAACCTCAGCCCCAGGATCCTCAAGGAGAAAGCATTTATCCTAACTGAAATCCAATCTTGGATAAATGGAAATTTAATTTAACTACCAAAATAGCATCTCTCTACCTGAAAAATCTCCTAGCATACAGTGTTTACAAATGTCTCTCTAGCAACAGTGTCAGTCTTTTAAACACTCACAACTTTCATTTCCTGAATAAGGTCACTATGATCTTAGGCAAAAGATGCAGTAAAGCAGTTCAAGCAAAATGCTTATTGCTTAGGTTTTAAAGCAAGCCACTTGAATATAATTTTAGTTAAAATGTTAAGTACAAATGGGAAGCTACTGTAGAAACACTTATAAACACTCTTGCTTTTGAATTCTTACTGATAATCTAGAAAAATGGCAGACGGATTTTAACATAACAAAGGAAATGTAAAACTTAATACTGTCTGTCGAAATAAAATTCAACGCCTATAAAGACAGAGTTATGAACATGTAAACACAGCTTTAGTATTCAGAGCTAGGGAATCTAGCAGCAAAACAAACTATTTGCATATTATGTAGTGCAATGAACATTTGTTCTTAGAGACCCCCAGTCTTTAAACTACTTTGAACAGAATGGAATCCTTACCGGAAAGGTTTTAAAAGTGTCCAAGATGTAATATCCAGAACTACTAGATGTTCACCTATAACCTAACAACTTCTCTATGCAAAACTGTGCTCTGGATAGCTGACTTTAATGGCTCCCCAGTAGCAGGCTCGAATGAGGCAGATTAAACCTAAGAGATAAGCAACAGCCCAAGAAACATATGTTGCGTGAAATCGCCTGGCGAAATCTTGTGTACCAACCTAAAAAGAGAAAACAGTAGTGTCAAACATACAGCACTATCTGTTCTTCAGGGAAGAGCAAGTTATATTAAGGAAAAGCATTTCAGCACCTTTTCAACTCAGGTAAGGGCAAATTGGGTACTTTATTAGCCCAGTTTTACATAACCATAGGATAATTGAGTTTGAAAGGGAGATCAGGAGACTTTTTGTGACAGCTCCCCAACAGGAGTAAGTAGGGTCAAACTCCAAGGTCAGACCAAGTTGTTCATGGCTTTAACCCAGCTAGGTCTCAAATGACTCCAAGGATGGAGGCTACACAAGCCTCTGGACAAACCTCATGGAAAAATGTTTTGACATAATTTTCCAACTCAGTAAATCCATAAAAAAGGAAAATAAATTATAACCTAACTGTTTTTATTTCTGGCTTTATTTCTATTAGGGAACCTGGAAAATTCTTCATAACTCATTTAAGATCACACATAAATAATTATTCAAGTTAAAGGCATAATGAGAATTACATATATGAACTCACTGGAAGTATTTCCTCACATGAACTTTTCTGGGATTCCCAGGTAGAAACTCGGCTCTAGTAACCCATATGAGACACTGGTAAGATGGATAGCTTTCCAAGTAACAGAGTAACAACAGTGAGCCTTTTCATTTGTAAAGAGCTTATGAACTGGTTTTAGTCTTTACAGCTTGTACAAATTACAAAGACACATACATATTTCTAGTGCTTGGAATCTCATTCACCTCTGTTGTAGTGGAACTTATCTTTCTGACTATACAGCTACATGTATTTCTAGAAACCTGAAAGTTTTGAGAGCTCTAGCAAGAACAAGATGTTCCAGTATCACTACAGTAAAGTGAACCAATTTTCATAAAGCTGAAGTTTTTGGAGATGAAGAGTCAAATTTAACATCAGAAAAAAAGATTATGCAAGTGCCAGAATCTTTTTTTTTTACAAAAAAAATCCTTTTTCTGGCTTACTCAGATGATTAAGTCCACAATTTTAATAGAGATGACAAAAACCACACCAATTTAGGAAGTTTTACTCAAATGCTGGGAAAAGAAGAGCTGGTCAACTAAGAGAACACCTTTAAACATACACCCCTACACACAGTTGCAAATTTATTGTGGGACATCACTCACAGTTAATCCAACACCAATGAAGATGCATATCATTCCAATTGTGATGTATGCACAGCAGCGCCTCCTTGGCAGTGCACTTCCAACAGAAGAACTGTTAGAAAATAAATGGTATTGTAAATTAAAGGCAAACAAAAAATCCCAAATCCAACCAAGCAAATAAACACCACCACAAAAACCACCCCTATAATCTAATTATTCAAGTTAATCTCAACGGGGGGATGGAAGGAGATTGGCAATACACCATCTTAGATTTATAGAACTGTAAGCAAAATCTACAGTTATACTACAAAGTACAGAACAGAGTCCTCATTTTGATTTTTAAAGGAAAACTACTGGTGATTATCTAATACCTAAAAATCTAGGTGCCTACAAGAAAGGGAATAGTGCCACACCCACAGTTTGAGTGCGTGTTCCTCCTGCACCCACAGCGCACCCCAGTAATTGTCTTGGATAGCCTTTGGGTGGCAAAGCTCAAGTCTGCTTTTCAGCTTCCAGGCTGGTTGCAAGACACCCTTCAGACTTTCAGTACATCAGCATATTGCTTCAACACTTCACTGCATCTAAGTAACTGAAAATAACTTCTACTACCCCTACATGTCATTAATAACAACCTTCACTATCCATTTTTTGAATACTCAATACTGTTCAGTGACTAAACTGCTCTGAAGATAAATTCAAATAATTTTAGTCACAGACATGTAATTTTTTTCCATCTTCAACAGCTCCAAATACTGAAATTCTTTAGGCCATTAAGTCAACTTGAGGAACATGACAAGTTCTTCTTACTTCACAATTTCTTTCAGAGTTCTACCACAATTTATATGAGCTGCACAAATCACTTCTGACAACCATGGTAAATAAATCCCCTGGAAGTTCTGTCCCTCATTATCTAGACTATGAACTCCAGGACAGACAGCTCTGTCTCTACCTGCTGTGTGTCAAGCTATTATAGTGCTTCACTCAAACAGAATATAAAATTCAAATAAAACATTACATTATTTACTACACATTACAAAAATTATTCTAGAAGCTCAGCATTATTTAGCAAATACATCTTGAGTCACATATTTGCAATCACATATAGCTTACTAATGAGGAAAACAGGAACATTATTTAAGTCCACTAAAACACAGTTAAAAGGATTAGAGAGGCAGAAGTGCTTTTATAAAACATGTATTATCTGTCTTAGAAGTGTTTCGAAGCATCTTGAAGGATGCTATCATTACTTAAGTACTTCATCCCATGCTGGGATATGAACACACCTTTGGAAATAGTGTAATACTTTTACTCATCTCATGATAATTCTACTTATTCAAGATAAATGCATAACAGAAAAAAAGCACTGCTAAACTGAAGCAATACATGCGTCATATGACTGACCAAATTTCTGGCTGCAGTTAATTAACCACATAGCAAGGCCTCATATGCTTAGCATGTGACTAAAATTTTTTAAGCATTTGTCTTAGAAAGGCTTCAGATAGATTGCTTTAAGCAGCTTTACTTCAACATTATTTCTTTACAAGGAATTTCTGATATGCTGCAAGAGGGGGCGAAAAAACAAACAACAAACCAAACAAACACCACCACAGTCCTCAAGCTAACACACTGAGCTTCATCTTTCAAGGCAAGAGTTGAATAACGTGACTACTCACAAGCCATTTTCAGAGGAGCTGGAAAAGTCCCCAAACAGTACTGTACATTAGATTCCATGGGAGAATTACTTCCTCAGCAAAACCTCATGGTACACAGTGAAATGGGACACTGGAGGGTGTCTGGGGTAGGATTAGGGTAAGAGAATACCCCAGCTAGCCAAATAATGATATTCTATCCTCTCACATACACCTCCACACACCCCCTTCTCAAAAGCCACTCTACAGCCATTCCAGAAAAGGGATATGTTGTTCAATTCCAAGTTACACGAGTTAAAAATAATAAAACCAAACAGTAGTTTTATGAAATGGAAAAACGGAAGATACTGAGCCTGCCAAACTGACCTTAGGTTCCCTCCTTTGCAGGATCTTGTGGCTATGTACTCAAAGTTAATTCTATTACAGATCTAGATACCATAAGATAAGCTGGTAAAAATGTCATGTTCAATACACCTAAGCACACATGATATTTTCTATGCACTCAGAGATAAAGTTCATTCTGGGAAAGAAACTTTCAGAGCTGACTTAGTCTTTTTTTTTTGTAATCATAACAACGGAGGTGCTGTGTCTATTTTTCTCATGTGTCTCCTATGCAGTAAAAAAGGCTGGGGGAGACACCATCAAGACAAAACACAAAATAGAAATGTATAGAATGTCTCAATTTAGCTGCTTTTCTCTTTACACAGAAAGCAATGATTAAATAAAGATATTAAAGTTTATACTGTCACAACAGGAGTTCCAACAAATCATAATTCATTTTTCATCTTCCAAGAGTGATACCAGACACTGATCCCTTCTAGACAGTGAGGCTTCTTCTACCCACCCTAAATTACTCATAAAACCCCCAAACTTAGAATAAAGAAAGTTGAAACTCTATCCCAGAAACCTACCAACTGTGACAACTTCGACAAGCACATCTGGCAATATTAAACATGGGAGCAAAAGAACTTTTTCGTATCACAGAAGCAACCAATGAGTTCCACTGTTGAATGAGGGAACTCTCTACAGATCTAGAAAGCAGCAGTTCCTTCTTTCTGAGCTGCTGCTGAGGGAGCAAAGGCACCTGCCAGAACTCTGGGCAGCAGCAGCAGGTATAAAAGATACCTAAACCCAATATCGCATCAAGAAGTAATTAGAAGAGGGGAAAACTGCCACATGGGACAAAGGCTATAAAAGAAGTCGCACTGGAAGGAATGCTGGGTCTCTTGTGCTCCAAATAATAAGAATTATGACCAGGGTTTCAAACATGCTTTTAAGAGGAAAATTAAAATGTCAATATTTTGAAGGTGAATAGCACTGCTGAAATTAGCTTCCACAGAAGTGATGGAGTTCCAACATCTCTCTCTTTCCTAAAAGTCCTTTATGGGGAAAAGGTGTTATAAATTTATTAGGGTACATAGTTTTGGCAGACCTTAAAATGTAAAAGAAACAGCTTCCACAGGAAAATTTAGATTTGGCATTCTGAAATAACAACCTGTATCATTCAATTCTCTCTCTAGGAGCTGAATTAGTAAAGTGAATTTTCTAGATTATTTAATATACATCTTGAGAAAGAGAACAGCAAACAAAAGAAACAGTTCCTACTTCTTCATCATTAAATGAGTAAAATACTGGAAGCCTTCCCTAAATCTCTCTTGGAAAACAAGCTGATAAACATCTGGTATTTAAAAACACAGAACACTAAATCAGCAAAATGAAACAGTTCCCCCTCCCATTCCCAGGTGTCACTATAAACTAAAATTGTAGGATAATTTCCTCACTAGCTACATTTATTTCCCCAGTGCAAGTAAGGGCCTGTACCAGGCAGAGCCACTACACATCATAGGGCTTCTGCAAACATCTAACCGACACTGACACGACAGGTTTATAGTACATTTCTAGAGAAATTTGGTCATTTACCAAAAAAGATTCTTCTCTACAGCACCATTAATTTTCTACATTTCCCAAGTTATTTTGCAAAACAAAATAAGTGCATCACAAAACAAAGTTGTATCACAATGGTAGCACGTAGATGGGATTAAAACAAACAAGATCCTATTTCCCCCTACATTCAGATACGAGAGGTTCCTTTGTTTATGTACTATGAGGCAGGATGGCTTTATATCTTCCTGAACACTGCCTCATTATTAACTTTTTTTCGTGTAGTAACTTTTGATCCCCCCTGCAGTTTTAAAAGACATTCTTAATATAAAGATCTAGCATCCATCAACCAAATAAAGGTCACAAACTATTTGCAGAGATTCACTGCACTTTTAAAAACATTTTAAACAAAATTATGAATCTAGAAGTGTCAGCCAACGTCTGTCTCCTTGAAAAACTTAAAACAAGCTGATTTCAAGGTGCATTTGTCTACACCATGCATTTTGCATTTGTCTACACCATCCTGTTTTCAGTGACCATCACCAACTGAATCAACAGAAGGAATGAACAGTTCTCCATCTGACTACTCAGCTACTAATGAAAGAAGTTTTGCACTAATAAGACTAAATCCTACATTCCCTTCTAACTACTTGGCTATGATGACCGCTGACAAAGACATGATAGATAGCAGGTCACTGCTATTTATTCCATCATCGTGACTCAAAGCTTTGTCTCACCTATGCTGTGCCCTAAATCCATGTGTCAGAAATGTTTATGCTGCTGCAAGTGCAGAACTCCCAACCATCGCATCTCAAATGCAGGAAAGCAGCAAGCAACTCCTTCAAAGCTAAATTACAATATTCCACAGTTTGCATCCTCAGCCCAAGGACAGACGTGCCCACTCGTTAAAATTTGTTTTGCATTCTGCAATACAGTTGCCATGCAAGCTGTAATTATCCCAAATTGCACTGCAGAGAGGCTCCCGCTTTCCTACATACAGACAGCATGCTTTGCACTTCATGGAGGAAAACACTATGAAAACCTGAGTTTGGCTGGAATTTAAAACAGAAGTAACATTAATCAACATAAGACAAACCAAACGATCACATGCTGTGACTTTTGACTGTTGCTTGGAGGGTGGTTTATTTTGCTGCTGTTATTGTTAGGGCTGGGTTTTTTGTTTGTTTGGTTCTACTGTTTGTTTTAGTCTTTAAGGTTAAACAACAAATAACCCTGTCCTAGGGAGAGTCAAGAGAAAAGCCAAGGTCAGCTAACAAGGGTGACATAAAATATAAAACATAATTGCAATTAGTTTTAAAACAAACCAAACAGCAAAACTCCAACCCCTCCTCAAGGACAGAATAGACTTAATGTGTCAGTACAAACATCCCCGCAAAGCAGCATCTCATCAAGAATTAGTTTATTTAACTTAAGCAAATTAGAACATATCCCCAACTCCACAGGGGGTTGGTCACACCCCCGAGGTTAAAGACAGCACTAGACTGACTTCTCTCTCAAATAAATACCCCGATAAAAAGACTTCAGTCAGTGTAGAAGGCCAGGCCATGCCCACACCTACAGTACATTTATCCTAAGCTTTCTCCTTCCTAAGGGACCTACTAGTTTTCCTACAGCATGTAACACAGCTGAGGTCCTCCATTCCCAGTGAAAAGCACATTTGTTCCTTTAACTGGAAGTCACACTTGCCTGTCAAAGGAAGACAAATATTTAAATAAATCAGCAGGACATGAAGGTCTCAGAAGTAATATTTTTGTCTTATTCCACACCCTGTGGCTGAGATCCCATAGAAATTTAAAGTATGTTACTACTGCAACAATTCAAATTAAGAATTCCTGAGCTCAGATAAGCAAGGCCAAACAAATACTCAAACAGAGAGGCCCAAAAAAACCCAAACAAAACAAAAAAGCTTATAACTCTTGTATTCTATTTTTCTCAATCTTCTTGAGGTAATAAGAAATTAACAGACAAGTTATTCCACAGTAATTCATAAACATTAAACAAGCTAATGCATTAAGATGCTTAACACAAGTTAGTTGTTGAGTTTATAGTGTCAGTAAACCCTCTTTGAATTTAAAATGAGATTATTTAAGACAAGATTATTTCCTTTCCTCCCTTTACAATAAAGCAATGCAAGTTCTACCTTTAAAGATGACATCTGATTACTACTGTAAGAAGAGGTAAAATTTCAAGGATCTAAAATGTTAATTTCAGCAACCTATTCCTGTATATTGTTAGCAGTTCATTTTTGCCTCTATCAATTCAATCAGAACATTTTCATAAATGCAGGTGGATTTGTCAAAGCTACTGATTTCTGCATAAAGAACAGAGAATTCACGTGCACACAATGTCTGCTTTAGCCCTGAAGTTCAGATGAGCACAGCAAAATAATCAGCACAGCAAAATAATCAGCACAGCTGACACATTTTACTCCAAAAACTTACAGAAGAAACACTGGCTACTTCACAGTAATTTATGCAACCTTGCTTTCAGAGAACTTACATTTTTTTGCAGTGTGGGCATTTTGCTAGTGTGTTAAACCTCAGTTCCATCCACTGTAAAAAGAAAAAAAGAAAAGGGTTGAAAAGTAGACCTGAGAAAATGTTAAATGTCACTATGAAAACATTTTGCTTCTCAGACTTCCCTTGGCTTGTTTCTTGTTTTCTTCTACAAATGGGATGCCCTTTTCTCAGTGGCAACATTGGATTGGGATTTCCACATGAACATTTCCCATGATTTGCCTTAGTATTACAAAATTTGCTTGACGTAATGTGGTTGCATCCACAGGCGTAGTATGGGCAACATTATAATATTACTTAAAGACTATGAATACACCCTGAATCAAAATAAGTGTGTTTTCTTTGGCACAATTACAAACAGAAGTATTTTCCAATCTTTTCCCAACCCTTGTATCATTTATGAAAACTAAGTTATGGGTACACAGAAAGATGTGTTAAAGAATATTTTAGAAAGCAGATATCAGGTTTTACATCAGTGAAATAGAGAACACACCTGGCTCCTTTACATGACTGTGAAAAAGACAATATGTAAAATTGTATGTGGTAGGGTCACCACCTCCCATGCTCAGAGTAAAACCTATGTGGGAAACAGCCTTAGTGAAAGCAGTGCCTACACCTAATTCAACCAGGGGATACACAGTGATATATCCACTTAAAACCAGCAGATTCTGTTAAATTTCATTCTGTGATAACAGTATTAAACAAGCCTTTTAAACATGTTTGCCTTGATCAAGGGAATAAGGCTCTTTTTCTTCTCCCTGTAAGCAGTTATTTTGTAACTGCAGCTCTCTTCTGTTGCCTTTCTCAAGTGGAGGTTAGTTTTAAGTTTTCTTGGTGAGGCAGAAGTCACACTGCAAGTTAAAAGCCGGGGAAGAAGTCCCCCTGCAGATTCCCAGTGCCTCCATGAGGCCCTGCCTTATCTCCATGAGAAATCTGAAGCTGTCCTGCTGAAGTGAACAGCGTCATAAC
The DNA here is from genome assembly GCA_013400315.1 of Bombycilla garrulus. Lineage (NCBI taxonomy): Eukaryota > Metazoa > Chordata > Aves > Passeriformes > Bombycillidae > Bombycilla > Bombycilla garrulus. The sequence goes on along the minus strand of VXBU01003160.1, from coordinate 713,543 downwards.
TGCTGCAACCACAAATCAAAATCAGAGCCATCCTCATATAGAAAACAGCACAAACCTACAGCAAGCACCATTAAATGCTGAGAAGAAATTAATGATTTTATGAGCAAGGAAAGATGTGTCCTCTCATGCCTTCTCGGTATGAAGAGACTTTGCTGTGAGCAAGGTTTCAAACTATGGTATTTATTGAGCATTTTCCCACCTCTTAAACATCTTCCTCAGTTTTCTTTACTTGGGAATAAATCCCCACTAAAAAGAAAACCATCTTGTATTTTCTAGTTCTCAAGTACCTATTTACAGAACAACTACGTAACCGGTATTATTTGTTTACAAAATTTGACCAAACTGATTTAGCAGATCTCTATTTTATTCCTTAATAAAACTTCTATAATGCTCTTCACCCAAGCAAAGCTTTTTAAGAGCATTAAATCTACTTCCACATTCCTGGCAGAGGAGCAAGTAAAGTATTTTTCTGCATCCCTTTTAAAAACCTATTCAATTTCCCTTAATTCTACACAGTGAAAATGAAGTAAGACGCAATTGTTGGTATTGGGGATGGAGAGAGGCCTCACCAGAGCAGTTATTCCAGCTTTTTAACATGCAATTCCAGAAATAAAAGGAAGTCTAATTCCAGAATCTATATTTTACCTGACTGTAATTCAACTTCACTTCTATACACCAGTTTCAATTCTTTGTCACAGTGTAGGCAACTCCATTTCCTTAGTTACTCATTAATAATCATTCCAGGGTTTTAAGATTTCTAATTATTAGCCCAAATTATTAATGGCAACAAACTCAAAGGCATTTGGGCTGCGAAAATTGATAGAAAAAGGAGTCAGGAATTACCTGTTTTTATTAAGAGTTACCCGGAAATAAAAGAAGCAGTAACTGTTAGGATGCCATTTACATGGACCAGAAGTATTTGGAGAGAAAGAGCAAAACTGTGACATAACTTTCAAAGCACAGGAAATGAAATCATTTTAGCACACTGGGAAAGGTTATGTTCATGTACATTTTAAATCATGCTTAAGCTGGCATTTTTTACCCATACTCCAGAGTGCTTTAAAGTACTTAATATTGATTCATGTTGTTAAGAAGTTACAGTTACATGAAATTTAGCTCTCTGCTGAGAATACAATGATTTTTTAAATTGGAGCAATACAATATACAGCCCAAATCCCTGGTTAGATGTACTGAAACACAGATGAAGAGATGAGGAATCCAGAGCTCAATATTTCAACTGTGGACAAAACCAGACATCCATCAAAGGAATTACTAGAAGAATAGTCAAACATTTTCCTTCTAAGTCTAAAATAGTTCTCAGCGCATTTAACACAAGACAGTGAAAAAAAAAAAAAGCCCAAAACAAAAAAAGACATAAAAAGACATATCTACATAAGTAGTCCTACATACAGCTATTTCTTCAAAAGAAGTTTCCCCTCCATTCCCCTCTTGTCCTTTGGAAAAGCAAAATAGTCTCACAAACTAATACATATCTTATTTTTCTGAAAAGTTTAATGGGTTTTCTATTCAATTATTTCAGAAGTAATTTTCATATTTGATTAGTTTAAAAAACCCACAAAATTGACAAAGCACAATGCTTAGCCTATAGCCTGTGGCTTCCATAGGCTTCTTGTCCCTGAGGTCCCTCAGAAAACAGGACAGTAGCAGGAGGATGGCAGAGAGGGGGAGGACACATGGACAGCCCTCCCTCATCCC